>JAFBJY010000370.1:0-31629 GCA_016801885.1 Toxotes chatareus | reverse complement strand
GTTAGGACTGATCAGTGACATCTCAGCCCGATCTGAGGAGGAACAGAGACAGAATGATAACATCAGTAGACAGTCCAAACACCTGTTGAGAAAGGTGAAGGGACTATCTGTTAAACTTGAGGAGATGTCGAAGCTACCCCATGCATCTGTAGGGGATGACCACTATTTCCAAAGACCTCCTGACTTAAAAATGAAGATTCCTGGAATGGTAGATTGTTCAAGATGCTTGACATGAAAATCCTCACCCCTATGGATAAATAAAGACTGAAAAGCAGTAAATGAGCCCAGCATAACAAAATAACAAACTATTTCAAGAAAAATTCTGTGCCAATAACTATGAAGGCTGACCATTAATACTGACAGCCAGGAATTCTAGGAGCTCTCATTATGGAGCAAACAACGTTATTCACCTGGTCACTGGGAGCTTGCATTATGGGGCATCAACAGTGACATGTGCCTCAACATGGGAGCTTGCAATATGGAAATATCAGCGATATGTGCCTGAACACTGGGAGCTTGTATTATGGAGCCTCACAGTGTTAGCATAATCTATGTAAACAGAGCATCAGCAGGTGGTCACAGCACTGTGGTAACTCAAGGTAAACGGAGCAACAGTATACGCTCTAACATTGGTAATTCATATAAATAGAGCATCAGTGTAAATGTTGGAACATGAGCACATCATGTAAACATAGCACTACTTTATATTGAAGCAATTGATTATTTTCTCTGATTTCTGTAATTCACATACAGTTAGAAATATTAGTACTGACAGCCAGAATTCTGAGAGCCACATTTGGGAGCATCATGTTCTAAAATTAGTGTGTTAATTCATGTAATTCACAATGCTACTGTAATATATTATGCAATGTAATAAATATAAATATAAATCAGTCATAACATTGAAGTAATTGTGTAACATATAATTCACTGTGTCATTGAAGCAATTTATTTCATTTTCTATTTATGTATGTCTTTAAGTCTTTTAGGTTATTGACAATATAAATCTCAAGAAATTGATAACATTTCAAAGACGAGTAGTTGTGTGAAGTATAATAAATCTTCTTTTCATCCTCCATGTTGGATGTTTATGTCTGTAATTAGAATCACCATAGATGATCTGACACACAAGAGAAGACTGAGATCCTCTGGTTAATGCACCTGCCCAGCATTTTTATCTCCCACGAAGCAAAACCTCTGCCTGAGATTATCTCTCTCTCTCCATATGTCAGAGCTGCTAAGGCTATCAGAGAGATCTGTATATTTTAGTCAAACTCATTCAACCCCTCTGTTTTCTTTTTCTTTGAAGTATACATCTCAAACAAAAATGTATTCTTTATAATTATCACTGCATTTTGAAACACATCATAAAGCTAACCCAAAATGATGAGACATGATGATGATTGAACCTTTATTCTGGGAAATGCAACCCTTTTAGTTTATCATCAGCTCAGCACTTAAACCACATTATCCCTATTTTTTTTCTGTTTCATGAAGAAGGGTCATCAGATGTGACAAATTGCACTCCTGCTGCAGGAAGGCTGTTAAAATGACGAGACACAGAGAGAGAAAAACCAAAGCTAATATCAGAGTGTGAAAGTAATAAAAGATGGTGTGAAACTTTGGAGCTGCTCGTTTCTTCTCTGACATGTCAGTTTTTAGAACAGCCTGCTCCACACAGACAGACATCATTCACCATGTCAAGCACCCATTTCATAGTGATTGGTTTAACTGTTCTTTTCGTATGTTCAGTGACTTGGAATTTCTCTTGTACTACTGATTTCTGCTTTTTCAACTGGCTTTTCTCAGAGAGAGACACTCAGTGTTGTTCTGTCTTCTGTGGAGAGTTTCTTCTGCCTACTCACCAAAAAGCTGGATCCTCCCAGATGGGTAGATGAGTACTACAATCACCTGAAAGCCCTGGCTGCAATACAGGTGATTCCATTTATCTAATTATGTGATCAAACCAATTACTTCACCACTGATGATTTAGATGTGTCCTGAATGTTTTGTGTTTTTATATTAATAATGAATTCAGATCACATTATTGAGATCTGTTTAACTCTTGTCATTAGAAATGACTTTTCTGTTTCTTATGAAAAGAAGAATTAATTAATTGTTCACCTTTTGATTCAATGTTATTGCTGCAACATTGAACTAAAGGGAATTTAATTGTGACCTGTTATATAGAAACACTCCAGAAATTTAAATCAAAATGACATGTCCCCTTAAGAAAAAAGCAAGAAAAGTATCTTTCTTTCATCCATTTTAGATAAGAAATGATAGGATTTTAGTGACACTTCCAAAGTAAGCGTAGCTGTTCTCTCTCACACACTCCTTCTCCTCTCTGTTCTCCTTAACAGTTTTCTCATTAAGAAAAAGTGTTATTTCTATGGTAATTCACCAAAGAAACACATTACACATACTTAGGGTCATGAAATGAAATCAGGGATTTCGGCCATGGAACAGGGCCCAGTAAATCAGGACTTTATGTCTACCTGTGGGCCACCCACAAATCAAATGTTGTTCAAAGGACTGTCATACTGATATTAAACAGCTCGTGAGCTTCCAGTGTGGATGAAGGCAGCTAAAGGAGGAAACACTGCTCTTTTAGGGCTTATGACATACAGTGGCTGGTAAAGTTATCTAGACCATTCAGTTTTTGTAGACTTCACTGTTGTATTTTTAATTTTAAATACAAAACTACCTATTTTGTTAATCAGTCAGTATAGATTGGAAATGTGGGCCTGATTCAGCATTTGGTTAATTATCTATTTGAAATTTATTTTGCTTTTGTCACTTAACAATAGGATGAAAAAATACAGCACAGAAACTTCTCTCTCTTCACCATCTTTTTAGTGGAGAGCGGGTACAAAGTCGTGCTAGGAGCCATAGTCTCCCTCCTTCCTGTGGTTTCTGGGAGAACCTCCCTAGTGTTTCTGGTTTGTCCCACACATTCTGCCCATCGTAGCCTGGGTGTGGCTGACTTACTTGCTTCCTCCAGAGCTCCTGCTCACCCGTCTGTGTACTACCCCATCAGCCACACCCCAGCCTGGCAGGTGTATTAACACCACTTTCTCCATGCACCATATGTTGCTGCAGTTCTACAGTAGTAAGCATACTCCTGTTAATGATAAATGTTTGATGTGCAAGTATAAAGCTAAAATAGATTAAACTGAAGAGTGATAACTGCTTAAAACTAAGTGAGACTGACCACAACCAGATTACAAACTTAAAGAATATCTCACCATGTTTTAAAAACAAGAGTGATGTTAGGTCTGCCTTTCCAAAGGACTCAGTCTTTACTACAACAGGTGTGGTCACAGAAACACACCTGCTGCACAGCACAGTCTAATCCACTGTACTGCTTTTCCAGCAGATGAGAGAGACTTTGACTGTGATACAGAGAACTTGAACTGACCCTCCCTCTTTGTCCACTACAATAAATCCAATTTGTTGAGGAAACCTTCATTCCACACATCAAAATGTGTGTTTCATCAAGAGGACACAAATGTCTCTGTCCGGTTAATGCCCAGTCTCCCTCAAATATAGAAAAACATTGCTGGAAAGGATTTTGTCAAACACAGATTTGCCATCAAACAACTGAAGAAAAGTGACTTTTTAAAGTCAGAAAATTCATCAGGATTTTAATGTTAGTGAGGTTAACTCCACTTTACAATGTGAGCTTGATAAGAGACTCCTTTCACAGCTTCTAAGGCTGTTAACCAATGTGATGTTAACTCATTTTCTGACAATATCTTCTGTTAAACACAATCACAGAGCTGCAGCCAAACCACAGGCTCCCCAGACTCCACTCACTTGCCTTCCACAAAGGCTCTCAATCTAGTCACAAATTGTTTCTAGTCAAAGAGAGAAACAAATAAAACAATTAGGAAAAACCAGCAGCCCAAGAGAGATATATATATAGAAACACAAGTGTAAACATAAAATGATTATTGCTACTTAAAACCTGTCTGAATCAGATGGATTTTGTATCTGCTTTGTGAAAAGAGTCCACAGAGTCCACACACCCTAGACTTACTGGGAGATTATTCAAAGTCAGAGGCTGCAAACTGGAAAAGCACAATCTTCCCTGAGTCTTAAAACATGTCCGAGGTACATTTAGAAAGTCAGCACACTATACAGGATACAATTTGATGTGTTTATCCAGCAAAACATTTAATTTCTTGAACTATTACTGTATGTCAGCTTAGGGAGTCTAGACCCCAACCACCAATAGTGTGAGCTGCACACTGAATGTGATATTTCAGTGTTCTTGGACCAAATATCAGATTTTTGGAAGTCCCTACATTAAAATGTAGTTTAGACCTGAAAAGTAAAAACACAAAAGTGTAATACAAAACCTACTAAATAGGATTTTCCATTGTGTTGTTGTGGTCACATCGTCAACATGATATGAATTGAAATGAGGTTGTTGATCTGAGCTCTACTAAAGGACCAACTCAATTGATAACTACAATCAATATTCCTACAAATTTTTTCCCAGTTGCGGAAAAGTTTATTTGCATTATCAGTAACATAACACAGCTCTGATATGCCACTGACCAAAACAGACATAAGGTCGAGTATCCCAGTACAAACAGAGCACAGGAGGAGACTAAACTCCAAACTGTAGAGACTGAGGGAGAAGCTGCAAAAGTCCTGAGAGCTGAAACAGAGAGATGTTTTAGAACAGAGCTTTTCTCTAATTCTTCAGCATAGATAATAACAAGTTTAGCTACTGAAGACACAGCTAAGGAGAGGAGAGAATGCCAGAGTTGGCAACGGCCGGCCAGGCTACTGCCGGGTCACAGCAGCAGTGCAGCCATCCCCTACTACCCTGAACATTGTAGTTCCCAGAATGCAGGTTTACTTGTGGTTCCTCACAAGTCTCCAATAGAGAGAATGGGAGGCAGAGCCTCAGATTGTGGCTCCTCTACTGTGTAAACCATCTAACTAGTTTGGGTCTTGGAGGCAGACGCCTCCAAGTGTTGCAGAGGAGGCTTCAACTTTCCCTTTGATGAACCTTATAGTCAGAGCTGAGCTAAGGCTTTCCCTGAATGAGCCACTGCTGCGCTGCTATAGGTCTACACTGCTGGAAGACTTCCCATGATGCACTGATTTCCTCCTCTCCTCCTCTCCTCTCCATCTGCAATACATTCATATCCTATTATTAATGTATGTTACTAACTGCAGAGTCTGGATCTGTGGTTGCAGACAAACTACATTGTTTCACATGCAAAGCACTGGCGTGTTGATCTTCAAATATAAATTATAAAAGACTGGAGGACGCTGTTTCAACCATATAAGCTCAGACTGTTGCAGTTTTCCTCATGTTTGTTTTTGAACTTTTGGACGTCCTTTTACACAGGATATGGACTGTGGATTTATGCTCCATCATTTAGGGAGGATCCAGCAACAACCACAAATGATTTCACTTACATAAAAGTATGTGAATGTTTTTGAACATTTGAAGTTTAAAAGATAATGAAAAATATGTGTTAACTTTCCTTTTAACACAAACCATACTGCTGAAGGTGTGGAAACCTAAGTTGACAATAATAGGAAAATCACAGATACAACTGCATAATAAACTGAATAACAAACCTTAGTTGCTCTGTGTGATTAGACATCATGCCAACAAACACATCCTCACACCCAAACACTGACATCAACTAAAAAAGTTTTAATTTCATTGAAAAACCTTTTGGAGGTGATCTGGACTTCTGTGGTTTCTCTCTTGTCCTTGGTGGAAGCAGTAGCTCCCTCCCCTTCCTTGTCAAAGGTACAGCAGAAATATCTGAGTGCTTCTTTTCTTCCTAAATCATGAGCAAGTCCTGTCCTAGTCCAACTGTTTCTGCTCCTGTTTGATTTCCCTGAACTTGTCTCTGGCTGTGTGTCCCACTTTACTGCAGCCTGTGACATCAGATCGTAGAATGTTGATACATCAAAGGCATCAAAGGACAAACACACACACACACAATACGCTTTTTCACTCTTGTCTCTCTCTCTCTCACACACACACAATATTACAAAGAATCAAGGCCAATGATATTCAATCTTTCTCAAAAATACCAAAAATTACATATAACACAAGCACTCAGGACCATTCAGTTGCTTGGTGAATCTACACCAAGACAGTAGCAGCTGAACTGTACACAACCACATGTACTAACACACAGCAAGCACAAAGTAATAAAACTGGAGTCAGGAAAGTGTGAAAGAGTTACATTTCTGGAGTTTATTTTATAACCTCCTGACTACAGAAAAAAAGTTATGTGCACCCAGGCCGAGCTGAAATTTTTGAGTTATTCCCTTGCGTTCAGGATCTGGTTTTAACTCTGTCCCTGAGTTCAATGACGATTTTATCGCGCATGAGCAGCACAAGGAACGTCAGCACAAGGCTGGTAAGAGCATGATTTTTATCAAAAAGTACTTTTAAATGGCAAGATATTTTGTCATTGTTCTCACTTTTATCTACTTACATAGTCCCGCTTAATGACTGCGTAATCCTGATGTTGAACGTAACCCTACTGCTTTTACTCCATTATTTAGGAGCAAAGTAGCTCAAGCGAGCATCAGTTAGCTAACCGTCCTTAGCCGCTATCAGGAGCCGTGAGCTTTCACTCAAACGCGTTAATGTCGGCCATAATTTCTGTTCAATGCGTGCGTGATGTCCGGTATGATTTTGCAATGACAAACGTTTGACAGCTTCAGCGCTAAATTAATGACGACGTTAATTCTGAAGGTAATTTTAACATTGTTTTGGAAATAACTATCCACCAATGCAAACCGCATGTCGGTGTTTTTAAGAGAATAATTTCCGCCCAACGCCAGACGCAGCTAAAAGTCAGTTTTGCCAGCATGCTAACAGTTGAGTTTATAACCGTATTCTGCTGTTTTGAACAGCGTGAGAAACGTATTTTCACAGTGTGTAGTTGGGATAAACTTTAACTTAATATGTTATTCAGACATACAACATTTTTCTTTCCTTTATGTCAAACCACCAACATGTTGATCAGCACAAATTACGGAGGAAGAAGAAGGACATTAAACTGGAAGTGCTTGCTTCGATTTTCTCAGCAGGTCAGCTCACGATGTTTAGTATTAAATAATAAAGATGTAAACATGTTGTAACGCAGAGTTGTGAGCGCAGTGTCCAGTCTGTTATGCTTCCTTATCCCAGAGACCATAGCCATTTGAAAGTCATAGATCAATAGGAAAGCAGAGAGGGAGAGGATGTTTCCAAAGATCTGTGTTTCTTCATCTACAGTGATGATAGTAGATATTTAAAAAAATTCATATTTTGCTGTATTTCTATATTTTGAGAGATTTGTATCTTGACACAGACACAAACAGATGTGTATGGAGATGTGATGATAAGTAAATTCCAAAGTACAGTATTTAACTGTCTTGTATTAAGTTGTATGTAGTGTTCATTTCTGACCCCATCCACTGAAGGCACTTTATGAACCTGGCTTATTCTGCTCAGACTCTGATAGAATACGTGTGACCTCTGTCACTTGTAAAGTAGGAAGTTATAGGTGGGTCAGTAATGTTTTGTCTTGAGACAGGTAATATCCGAGCCAGGTCTGTGAGAGAAGTTTCAAGTATGTTGACTTTGGGACTTGGTTTGCCTCATATTTGTGTGTGTGTGTGATCTTCAGATCTAAGTGTCCCAGCAAGGGTGGTGAAGGTGCTCTCTCCAAGTCTGATGAGATACACTATTCGTCCCAAGCACTTTAAGTGAGGCTAGAGATTCTGGACAGGATTCTGATGGAAACTTTGGGTAACTTGTAAACAAATTAGATTTAATCATTATTTATTAGACATAATTCCTAAAAATACATACTATGTATGTAATAGGTATGATGAATGTATTTTATTACAACATAGATCGTAAGTAATGATAAATGTACATGTTTTCTTTGTTGAATGGAGCAAATTTCTTACTTCAAAGCAGCAGAGATGACTGTGATTAGATAAGAGTATGAAGAGACTGAAGTTTGAACATTGTCATGACAAGCTACTAAGTTTATATTGTCACTCATATGTGATGGAAATGGAGGTTGACAAGAGGTTTCACCCCATCCCAGTATCTTGCAAAACCAGGACAAAAATGGTGATGAGATTTTGTGATCCTAAAGAGATAGCTGTTCGAAGATTCAACAAAATCCTGTCCATGCCTCTGGATTTCTGAGCCTATTTTCCCCATCTTTTGAAAGACCCATACCCAAAAACATATGTAAGTTTAACTACCTTTTGTTTGCATATGGTTAAATATGGCATTGCCCTTGATACAGCTATTTGTCTCCCAGAACATTTCTATGATACCAAAGCAACAAAGGCTCCTAAGTCCTTTCTTGAGTGGGCTCATGAAGACAATCACAGAACCACTCTTCATCCTGAGTAGAGTGGAGCTTAAAAAGAAGGTCCCACATCATTCAGGAATACATGCATGATCATTGGTTCAGAGATGAATGTATGAAGTTTATATCTCTCCTTCCACCATGCCAGCTGATCCTGGACTTAGCAGGTCCAAAGAGAGAAACTCTTTACTACCACTAGCAGATTCCTATGACCCACAGTGGTCAGTTGATGTATTAGATATAGCTTCCACAAGTTTTTGGATGTCATGGGATCAGGTTAGTATTAAATATATATTTTAAGTAAAATATTGGTTTATTTTTAAACGATTGAAATAAGTTGTTGTTTTTCTTTTTATTTAGATTTTGCAAGACTTCTCACTGATGTTTGGAGCAGAGGTTGCTTCAAGGTTCTTTGAAAAATGGAACAGCAGTTTTAAAGATAAAGTTATCAAGGAGGTAGTCCCCGAAAGAGACGTGCTCTCTTAAAACAAATGTCTAGCTGCTTCCTGTCGAAGGATCTGACACTGCTGATGAAGCAGGTGTTGTTATCATCAGAATAGTAATGCAGTTATGTGAGAGTCGTCCAACAGTCACTGAAGGTTTATTGTGTTTTTATTGATTTCTTTTACAAAAAAAGCATCTCTGAGTCTAAATAGGCTACTTAAGTCTGTAGCAGTTAAGATTCAGGTGTGAGGGTTGAATAACGCTTTGCTCTCCAGCACAGATTTATAATGATCAGCCATTAAGAAGTCGTTGTTATGTGTATACAAGCTTAAGATCATAGTAAAAACCATTAGAACAATGCACAGAGTAACATCATAAACACACTACTTAATATATATAATGAGTGTAAAAGATTTTTCACTCTGTCCTCAGAGTGGACAGCAACATGGCTTCTTCCAAGTTGCTTCATCTTCAATTCCTAAGCAACTAGCGAAGAAAGGCCTGCCCACAAAGATCAAAGGCCGAGAGACAACGGATTCATCTGGTAAAATTGGAAGGTCTGTCAAACTTCTCCAACACTGTAGGTAGATGTTGCTGAGTTTTAGAAACACATTTGTAAAATATATTTTGTTTCAGCCATTATCCAAAGCCTTTGAGGATCATCTCTCCTGACCACTGAAGGAAACCTATCAGCCACATTTCTCCTCTTTCCACAGAAACTTCAAAGACCCAGGTTTTCACCTTTTATATTGTCTTAATAAAAAGCTTCATTTTACAAGTCATGTACATCCTTTTGCGCTTTTGGATGAGCTGTTCAAGTCACATTTTGTTTTCGTGCAGTGGCGATGACGCATTTCCAGCCTTGTACACACAGACAACTCTGTACACAAGGTGTAGAAGAGAGCTCAGAGCAAAGCTGTTAAACAAAACCATAAGTAGCTTATTTAGCCAAAATAAGTTGAGATGTTTCCTCTGAAATTCATCCTTTGCTTCAGTGTTGTTTTTTGTTCAAACCTCAAATGAATTCATGCTATGTACCAGGTAAAAGTCTCTCTAGTTATTGTGATTCAGGAGACATCTCATTAAGATACACAGCTCCACTTGATAATACAAGTGTGTCTAACCAGATCCTTTCAACAACGCATAATAGAGACAGTAAACAATTTTCAGTCTGTAACTTGATGAAATACTTCATCCTATATATTTCCAAAATACTGAAGCAGTCTTCCAGGTTCTATTCACAACAAAGACATGTGCTTCAGAAGTAGCTAAGCTTTTGGGGGAGGGTGGAACCAAATACTGTAGTTTCTGCACAACTGAAAATTTAGAGGAATTTATCAAGGTAGTTATCAAGCAGCCATCACTGCCTGTCCTTAAAAGAAGTTAGAGTCTGGTCCAGTTAAATGTGTTCAGTTGAAACACTGGATTTTTCTGAAGATATAACAGCATCTCTTCACCTTGATTCTGACTTGCCATCGCCTGTGTCACATTATGGGTGAAATGCTGTGGCTGAGTATTAAAGGACTCTCAGTGCACTGGCATTGGACACTGATGAACTATTGTTCAGCAAATAACATCAATCATTTTACACAGAGTGTTTTTGTTTTGATTGAGCATGAAACTTGTTTCCATGATCACTTCCATGCTTCAAGGAGGACACTACAACAGAGCAATCATTTCTAGAAAGGGAGAGATTGATATTTCAAATGGTTTGATGCTCTGGGATGCCACATATGTATCTTACCAGCTACCAGAGAGTTGCCAAAACATCAACCCAATTAAATGAGTTCTTCTACTGTTTTGTATACCTGAACTGTAAAGTGAGTAGCCTACCCCTGTTGCTACACAATGCACCACAGAGAAAATAAAATGCTTTATGCATCTGCAGACATTTTATTATGGGAATGTGTTGTTTGGTGTTTTGTATAACTTCACAAAATGTTTTTCTATTGGAAATATTGCTGCCCAAAGTGTTAAATTTTACAGTTTAAGGCAGTACTAATTCAAAGTGTCATGTGTTGAATTTTAAATGTATTGCAGAAATAAAAGCAAAATCAACAGATGGTGTTTTGGTATTATTTTCCATAAAACTAGTATATAATAATATATATATAATAATGAATACATTTTAACTCTAAAAAATGTAAATAAAACACATTTTGAGTGTTAGGTGTCAACATCGAGAAGAGTTTATATCAAATAAATAAATTTTAGAGCGCACTCAGTGAGGGTTATGGCTGCATCGGGAGGGTTCAAGCAACTCTGTTTCCCAGAGAGTTAAAATTCAACCCAGGAAGAAAGATGAATCTGCCAAGGTTTATTCCAGAGGCCAAAATTAGCTGTGTGTGCAGTATTTCCAGCTTGGCTTAATTTCAACAAAAATAAACACTTCTGTAGTGATGAAGAAAGTGTCCATGGCATTTAGGCTTGACCATGGTTCCGGCCCCAAACAGAGGAGGAGGAGAGAAACAAATAATAGGGCTACTTTAGTGCACTGAGTAAAAGTCATTGAATCTGATCGAAGAAATGCCTCTCTATATTGTTTCCAAACCTCTTTGCACCTTACCCCAATAGGGATGGCATGAGATGTTCAGGATAAAAGTGAACCATGAAGCACGTAGTAAGGTTAAAAATATCACCACTGGCTGACAGATGAAGTCCAGGTAAGAAAGCTGAGAGCAGAAGAGAACTAATCTGCTGTATGTGATATTAAAGAGGAAGTCAATAACAAAACTGCCTCACCCTGAGCTTCTTCCACTAACGACCCTGGAAGAGCCAAAAAGCTCCTGAAGTGCTGATTTAAATGCTCGTATATTATCTCAGGAATAATCTGATGGAAACTTGAAATGATTTGCAGGATTGTTTACTGTATAAGTCCATGTAAGAGTCTATTTACATACATTATTTACCAGAGGAACAGTTTCTGAAACTGAGAGACAATGGTCTAACATCATGGTTTCACTGTGTTAGGTACTAACTAAGATTTCATGTTTCATTCTAAAGCCAGTGCCACCCAATGGAGACAGGCCAATACTGGAGAGTGAATACAATACTGAATACATATGAAAACTGCAGGATCTAGAGGAGGAGCCAACTCTTTTGACTGTTAAACTTTATATAGCCTTCGGACCTCTTTACATCTTTAGTTTTGCTAAGATCCAAGATTCATGAGTTTCACGTGAGCATAACGAAATTTTTCAGGAGGATCTGGCTTAAAGGCACACATATATAAATAACACAAATACTAAAAAGAACACTTATGAAAAAATATACAAAGTAAGTAAAGTTAGTAGCTAATAAAGTGCAGTGCTTTAAAAGCAATCCAGGTATGGAAGTTGGCTGGGGTGTTGATTGTGTTCTGTGTGGTTGTCACTAGGGATGTGTGTGTGTGTGTGTATGCAGTCTGGCTCATCTGCCTGGGTGTGAGTGTGTGTGAGAAGGTGTGTGTGCATGTGGCTGGAGGGGGGAGGTGCCCTGTGTTGGTGCTCCTGTAGGGGGGTTGAGTGTTTCATCATGGGCTATTGTTTTAACAGTCAGGGGAAATAGCTGTCCCTTGGAGTCTGTTTAGCTATGATGTTCCTGTACTGCTTTCTGATGGAAGTGCTTGTACAAACAGAGTTGCCTGGGTGGGTGGATCTCAGCCCTTTTCTGGCTCCGGCAGGACACTGAGTCCAGATCTGCAGATATTAGCCTACAATGCCCCAGCCATCTCACCACCGGCGGTCTTTCCTGTCCCAGAAAGGTGTGCAGCTGCCACTCACACTGTCACACTGAGACACAGGATGCTTTCAATGCCCTGTAAAAGCTTGGGGAGCAGCTGAGAAGACAGTCCAACTGCCCACCTTCCTGAGAAAAGAAGAGCCGTTGTTGGGCCTTTTTCACCAGGTGTTATGTTCACAGACCAGAGAGGTCAGTGAAATGTGGATGACCAGGAACTTTGTGCTGTCCACACGCCCACCGCCTCCCATGTATGTGCAGACAGGAGCGTTGTTCTGGCTTCCTGGACCTCCCATAGTCCATCATGACCTCCTTGGTCTTGCTGATGTTCAGGATGAGGTTATTCCTGTTACACCACTGTGTCAGGTTCTGACCTCTGCAGTGGGTCTCACTCATTGTTATGACCCACCACGGTAGGTCCGGGAGGATTCTCAACTCACTCTACTTTGATCTCCAAAGCACACTTAACGCATCATGCCATGCCTCAAATTTGATAAAGAATGTAGATATACTGATTTATGCCTCGCTCATGTCACCTGCTTAAATACGCAATAAAGATGGCTGTCTTGACTGAGCTGGAGGGCTCAGGCTCACGCCTGGTACGATTTGCCCTGGGTTCATGTTGATGTTGGCATGTCGCTTTCTTCCTCGCTGAATCAGGCCAGTCCACTAGCTCAGTGGTTGCCACCAAACGAGCACTCTGCCATCATTGGGGGTGTAATAGAGCCACCTTGATTGGTTAAGGTAAATCAGAAATGTAAACTGTGTAACTGAGAAGCAGCCAGGAGCAGGTTACCAGTCCACTGCAGTACATGATGACAATAAAAACAAATACTGAATGAACTTATTTCTTCTGATGTGCAATTTTCACTTAGCACTGTTATCAAAACACACACATCTAGATGACTAAGAAGGAATACTGCTCAAGGTTTCTTCCTGTTAAAAGGAGCTCTCTGCCACTGTCGCTTTAAGCGTTGTTGCTTCAGGTCATCAGACTCTGGGTCTCTGTAAAGCTGCTTTACACCTGACGAAACAAATGAATTGAATGATATCATCATTGGTCAAATGCGAATTTATGTGTAAGAAATTTAGTGGGTTTTTTTTGTATTTTTACCCCTTTCATGCATGAATTATGAACACATCAGTTATGATTTTTTCCAATGTTTTTATCCCTCTTTAGGAATGGAAAAAAATACAATCGAAATATTGTTCTTGAACCTTTTTGTCGTGGAGTTATAAACATTTCCATTCTGCGTGAAAACTATCATATAAAAACATTTTCAGTGCTACTAATCTGATGTTTTCTCACAACATTGCCTGCGCGGTGTACAAATGTTCTGTCTCCCCTCTGATTTGATCGTCCCTCACATAATAATGTCCTGCTCATCTCCACTTCCCATTCATCTTGTATGGCAATTGGCAAAGCATCCAGCACACAAGACACTGCATGCAGACATACTTATTGTGTGCATGGGTAGGAGAGACAACCACACAGGTGAAACACATTAAGGAGGAGGGCAATTGGGATGTAAGGAGCACACGAGGAGAGGGAAGCCAAGACACCTGAAACGAGAGGAGAACAGTGAACAAACCGAGATCTCAAACATTAACTTCACGTGAAAACCGGAAACACACAGGATTTCAAAAATAAACTGCCTGGCTCTGTATGGAACCTGACACACATGTTGGGCAATGGGGTAGGGTTGTTACAGTGCTCAGTCTTAGAATCAGGGTAGGACTCAAAAGCAGTCAGCAAAAACGTCAGCAAGAATGGTGGGTGGAGTGAGTCTGGGAATAGACTGAGGATTCTGCAGAGAGGAGAGGACATGGAGGTTAGTATGGTCTGGAGCAAGGAACACAAAAGGTAAGTAATCAGCAAAAGAAGATCTAATGGCGTAAGCATGAGGTAAGTCACCACTGGAGATGGACGGAACTGACCATGGCGATGGTCAACAGGAAAGCCGAGCTTCTTATAGTCTGGAGTAGAGTAATCACGCCCAGATTGGCAGACAGGTGTGTGCATTTCAGGTTGAAAGTGAGGAGCTGCCCTGGAATCTGGTACCTGTGAACACACCCACACCAAGAACACACCCCACACACAAACACAGAAAGAAAAGAGAATAATCCCAGGGGCAGCCGGGCTGCCTCATGACAAAAGGTGGAAAGATTCGAAGCCTTTTCTCTTATGAAAAACATCCACGCATACTGGCTAAATTTCACATAAAACACACTTGAAGTCTCCCAAAAGCATGTGGGAAAAATGTATTGGTCTGAAAATCATGATTGAACTTTTGGCTATAATTCAAATGGTATGTTTTAACAAAAAACAGCACTGCACATGACTAAAAAAGAACACCCATGCCCACAGTGAAACATGGTGGTGGCAGCATCATGCTTTGGGGCTGTTTCTCTGGATCTGTGCCTTTAGTCAAGGTGGAGGTAATTACGAACAGTTCTAAATATCAGTTCAGTGTTGGCACAAACCTTTCAGGCTTCTGTTAGAGAGCTGAAGATGCAGAGGAGTCATCTTTCAGCATGACAACGACTGCAAAGCACACATCCAAATCAACAAAAGAATGACTGTGCAGAAGAAGATTAAAGTTTTGGAATGGCCCAGACAGAGCCTGATCTGAATCTAATTGAAAATCTGTGAAGGATCTGAAAGAGGACTGTGTACAGGAGATGCCTCACAGTCTGACAGATATGGAAGCTTTTTGCAAAGCTAAGAGTGGACAAATATTCCAAAGTCAAGATGCTATGCCAAGGATAGACTCACCCAAAAGACTGCTGTAATAAAGTCAGATTTCAGCTTGTTTTTCAAATTGAGTTGTACAGGTTAAAGGTCACATTAAAGGTGGAAAAGCTCTGATTTAACTTGGGTTATTTTTTTACATCACAAAATCCACCCTGGCACTTTAACAGGGTGTGTGAAGATCTTTATATCCAGTGCATATAAAATATTTGATTCCATCTCCAACATTTCCATTAAAACTGAGAAACTTCCTACATTTAGGATCATTTGAATTTGTCATTTTGTGTTTTATGACTTTGTCTTTCAAACTCAGTAGATGTTTGTATTTCAGCAGTTCAGTTAATACAATAATTATTACACTTTTGTGATTTCATTGTGATTCATATGGTTATAGAGAATATTGTGGTGATTCACACTGAAATGAATATTTGATTGTTTTCATGCTTGCTTCCACTGCAAGTCATGAGTAACAATAATGGCCACGTGATCTCAGTTTGACATAATTTATAAACAAAAAATAATCAAATACAATGTGCTGTTGAGGTCAGAGGCTGAGATGGTCCCACAGACAGATCCAGGTCCAGAAGCAAGTTCTAAACCTGTAAAAACAAACACACACACACACACACACACACACACACACACACACACACACACAGACTATAGAGATCATGGACTTCTGTAAATGGAGAGGGCAGCCTGGAAACTGAAAGTGCCCAGTCAGTCAGACGCCATTTGAACTGAACAGAGCAGGAGGAGGAAAACTGAAGGCTGAGTCAGGGTGATGTTAATACAAACATTATTATTATTTTACTGGTCAAAGTCTCTGAGTCCAGTTTTCGGGCTCCAGACTTAAAATAAATTGACCAGGTGGAGAGCTGCCTGTTTTGCTGTTTCACTGTGGACTGAAGACAGGATTTAGGTACAAAACGCAAATCAGCATCTGCATTTGTTTTTTCGATAGAGATTAATTTAAAACTGGGTTTTGCACTACTTTATATTGAAGCAATTGATTATTTTCTCTGATTTCTGTAATTCACATACAGTTAGAAATATTAGTACTGACAGCCAGAATTCTGAGAGCCACATTTGGGAGCATCATGTTCTAAAATTAGTGTGTTAATTCATGTAATTCACAATGCTACTGTAATATATTATGCAATGTAATAAATATAAATATAAATCAGTCATAACATTGAAGTAATTGTGTAACATATAATTCACTGTGTCATTGAAGCAATTTATTTCATTTTCTATTTATGTATGTCTTTAAGTCTTTTAGGTTATTGACAATATAAATCTCAAGAAATTGATAACATTTCAAAGACGAGTAGTTGTGTGAAGTATAATAAATCTTCTTTTCATCCTCCATGTTGGATGTTTATGTCTGTAATTAGAATCACCATAGATGATCTGACACACAAGAGAAGACTGAGATCCTCTGGTTAATGCACCTGCCCAGCATTTTTATCTCCCACGAAGCAAAACCTCTGCCTGAGATTATCTCTCTCTCTCCATATGTCAGAGCTGCTAAGGCTATCAGAGAGATCTGTATATTTTAGTCAAACTCATTCAACCCCTCTGTTTTCTTTTTCTTTGAAGTATACATCTCAAACAAAAATGTATTCTTTATAATTATCACTGCATTTTGAAACACATCATAAAGCTAACCCAAAATGATGAGACATGATGATGATTGAACCTTTATTCTGGGAAATGCAACCCTTTTAGTTTATCATCAGCTCAGCACTTAAACCACATTATCCCTATTTTTTTTCTGTTTCATGAAGAAGGGTCATCAGATGTGACAAATTGCACTCCTGCTGCAGGAAGGCTGTTAAAATGACGAGACACAGAGAGAGAAAAACCAAAGCTAATATCAGAGTGTGAAAGTAATAAAAGATGGTGTGAAACTTTGGAGCTGCTCGTTTCTTCTCTGACATGTCAGTTTTTAGAACAGCCTGCTCCACACAGACAGACATCATTCACCATGTCAAGCACCCATTTCATAGTGATTGGTTTAACTGTTCTTTTCGTATGTTCAGTGACTTGGAATTTCTCTTGTACTACTGATTTCTGCTTTTTCAACTGGCTTTTCTCAGAGAGAGACACTCAGTGTTGTTCTGTCTTCTGTGGAGAGTTTCTTCTGCCTACTCACCAAAAAGCTGGATCCTCCCAGATGGGTAGATGAGTACTACAATCACCTGAAAGCCCTGGCTGCAATACAGGTGATTCCATTTATCTAATTATGTGATCAAACCAATTACTTCACCACTGATGATTTAGATGTGTCCTGAATGTTTTGTGTTTTTATATTAATAATGAATTCAGATCACATTATTGAGATCTGTTTAACTCTTGTCATTAGAAATGACTTTTCTGTTTCTTATGAAAAGAAGAATTAATTAATTGTTCACCTTTTGATTCAATGTTATTGCTGCAACATTGAACTAAAGGGAATTTAATTGTGACCTGTTATATAGAAACACTCCAGAAATTTAAATCAAAATGACATGTCCCCTTAAGAAAAAAGCAAGAAAAGTATCTTTCTTTCATCCATTTTAGATAAGAAATGATAGGATTTTAGTGACACTTCCAAAGTAAGCGTAGCTGTTCTCTCTCACACACTCCTTCTCCTCTCTGTTCTCCTTAACAGTTTTCTCATTAAGAAAAAGTGTTATTTCTATGGTAATTCACCAAAGAAACACATTACACATACTTAGGGTCATGAAATGAAATCAGGGATTTCGGCCATGGAACAGGGCCCAGTAAATCAGGACTTTATGTCTACCTGTGGGCCACCCACAAATCAAATGTTGTTCAAAGGACTGTCATACTGATATTAAACAGCTCGTGAGCTTCCAGTGTGGATGAAGGCAGCTAAAGGAGGAAACACTGCTCTTTTAGGGCTTATGACATACAGTGGCTGGTAAAGTTATCTAGACCATTCAGTTTTTGTAGACTTCACTGTTGTATTTTTAATTTTAAATACAAAACTACCTATTTTGTTAATCAGTCAGTATAGATTGGAAATGTGGGCCTGATTCAGCATTTGGTTAATTATCTATTTGAAATTTATTTTGCTTTTGTCACTTAACAATAGGATGAAAAAATACAGCACAGAAACTTCTCTCTCTTCACCATCTTTTTAGTGGAGAGCGGGTACAAAGTCGTGCTAGGAGCCATAGTCTCCCTCCTTCCTGTGGTTTCTGGGAGAACCTCCCTAGTGTTTCTGGTTTGTCCCACACATTCTGCCCATCGTAGCCTGGGTGTGGCTGACTTACTTGCTTCCTCCAGAGCTCCTGCTCACCCGTCTGTGTACTACCCCATCAGCCACACCCCAGCCTGGCAGGTGTATTAACACCACTTTCTCCATGCACCATATGTTGCTGCAGTTCTACAGTAGTAAGCATACTCCTGTTAATGATAAATGTTTGATGTGCAAGTATAAAGCTAAAATAGATTAAACTGAAGAGTGATAACTGCTTAAAACTAAGTGAGACTGACCACAACCAGATTACAAACTTAAAGAATATCTCACCATGTTTTAAAAACAAGAGTGATGTTAGGTCTGCCTTTCCAAAGGACTCAGTCTTTACTACAACAGGTGTGGTCACAGAAACACACCTGCTGCACAGCACAGTCTAATCCACTGTACTGCTTTTCCAGCAGATGAGAGAGACTTTGACTGTGATACAGAGAACTTGAACTGACCCTCCCTCTTTGTCCACTACAATAAATCCAATTTGTTGAGGAAACCTTCATTCCACACATCAAAATGTGTGTTTCATCAAGAGGACACAAATGTCTCTGTCCGGTTAATGCCCAGTCTCCCTCAAATATAGAAAAACATTGCTGGAAAGGATTTTGTCAAACACAGATTTGCCATCAAACAACTGAAGAAAAGTGACTTTTTAAAGTCAGAAAATTCATCAGGATTTTAATGTTAGTGAGGTTAACTCCACTTTACAATGTGAGCTTGATAAGAGACTCCTTTCACAGCTTCTAAGGCTGTTAACCAATGTGATGTTAACTCATTTTCTGACAATATCTTCTGTTAAACACAATCACAGAGCTGCAGCCAAACCACAGGCTCCCCAGACTCCACTCACTTGCCTTCCACAAAGGCTCTCAATCTAGTCACAAATTGTTTCTAGTCAAAGAGAGAAACAAATAAAACAATTAGGAAAAACCAGCAGCCCAAGAGAGATATATATATAGAAACACAAGTGTAAACATAAAATGATTATTGCTACTTAAAACCTGTCTGAATCAGATGGATTTTGTATCTGCTTTGTGAAAAGAGTCCACAGAGTCCACACACCCTAGACTTACTGGGAGATTATTCAAAGTCAGAGGCTGCAAACTGGAAAAGCACAATCTTCCCTGAGTCTTAAAACATGTCCGAGGTACATTTAGAAAGTCAGCACACTATACAGGATACAATTTGATGTGTTTATCCAGCAAAACATTTAATTTCTTGAACTATTACTGTATGTCAGCTTAGGGAGTCTAGACCCCAACCACCAATAGTGTGAGCTGCACACTGAATGTGATATTTCAGTGTTCTTGGACCAAATATCAGATTTTTGGAAGTCCCTACATTAAAATGTAGTTTAGACCTGAAAAGTAAAAACACAAAAGTGTAATACAAAACCTACTAAATAGGATTTTCCATTGTGTTGTTGTGGTCACATCGTCAACATGATATGAATTGAAATGAGGTTGTTGATCTGAGCTCTACTAAAGGACCAACTCAATTGATAACTACAATCAATATTCCTACAAATTTTTTCCCAGTTGCGGAAAAGTTTATTTGCATTATCAGTAACATAACACAGCTCTGATATGCCACTGACCAAAACAGACATAAGGTCGAGTATCCCAGTACAAACAGAGCACAGGAGGAGACTAAACTCCAAACTGTAGAGACTGAGGGAGAAGCTGCAAAAGTCCTGAGAGCTGAAACAGAGAGATGTTTTAGAACAGAGCTTTTCTCTAATTCTTCAGCATAGATAATAACAAGTTTAGCTACTGAAGACACAGCTAAGGAGAGGAGAGAATGCCAGAGTTGGCAATGGTCGTCAGGCAAGTGTCGGGTCACAGCAGCAGTGCAGCCATCCCCCACAACGGAACATTGTAGTTCCTAGAATGGTGTTTACTTCTAGGTCTTTAAAGTTCCAATAGAGAATGGGGAGGCAGAGCCTCAGACAGGCTCCCACTGTGTAAACCATCTAACAAGCCGTCTTGGAGGCAGACGCCTCCAAGTGTTGCAGAGGAGGCTTCAACTTTCCTCTGATGAACTCTATAGTCAGAGCTGAGTAAGGCTTTCCCATGAATGATTACTGTTGCGTTGCTATAGGTCTACACTGCTGAAGACTTCCCATGATGCAGCACTGATTTCCTCTCCTCCTCTCCTCTCCATCTGCAATACATTCATATCCTATTAATAATGTATGTTACTAACTGCAGAGTCTGGATCTGTGGTTGCAGACAAACTACATTGTTTCACATGCAAAGCACTGGCGTGTTGATCTTCAAATATAAATTATAAAAGACTGGAGGACGCTGTTTCAACCATATAAGCTCAGACTGTTGCAGTTTTCCTCATGTTTGTTTTTGAACTTTTGGACGTCCTTTTACACAGGATATGGACTGTGGATTTATGCTCCATCATTTAGGGAGGATCCAGCAACAACCACAAATGATTTCACTTACATAAAAGTATGTGAATGTTTTTGAACATTTGAAGTTTAAAAGATAATGAAAAATATGTGTTAACTTTCCTTTTAACACAAACCATACTGCTGAAGGTGTGGAAACCTAAGTTGACAATAATAGGAAAATCACAGATACAACTGCATAATAAACTGAATAACAAACCTTAGTTGCTCTGTGTGATTAGACATCATGCCAACAAACACATCCTCACACCCAAACACTGACATCAACTAAAAAAGTTTTAATTTCATTGAAAAACCCCATGGAGGTGATCTGGACTTCAAAGCTTCCCTCTTGTCCTTGTAAATGCAGCTCCTCCCTTTCCTTGCCAAAGGTACTGTGAAATATCTGAGCGCTTCTTTTCCTAAATCATGAGCAAGTCCTGTCCAGTCCAACTGTTTCTGCTCCCACTTGACTTCTGAACTTGTCTTGGCTGTGTGTCCCACTTACTGCAGCCTGCAGACACTTTCAGACTGTAGAAATGCTGACAGCATCAGCGTACAAAGGACAACACTCTCTCTCTCTCTCACACACACACAATATTACAAAGAATCAAGGCCAATGATATTCAATCTTTCTCAAAAATACCAAAAATTACATATAACACAAGCACTCAGGACCATTCAGTTGCTTGGTGAATCTACACCAAGACAGTAGCAGCTGAACTGTACACAACCACATGTACTAACACACAGCAAGCACAAAGTAATAAAACTGGAGTCAGGAAAGTGTGAAAGAGTTACATTTCTGGAGTTTATTTTATAACCTCCTGACTACAGAAAAAAAGTTATGTGCACCCAGGCCGAGCTGAAATTTTTGAGTTATTCCCTTGCGTTCAGGATCTGGTTTTAACTCTGTCCCTGAGTTCAATGACGATTTTATCGCGCATGACAAGAACGTCGTCACAAGGCTGGTGGAGTATGATTTATCAGAAAGTACTTTTAAACGCGTGATATTTTGTCATTGTTCTCACTTTTATCTACTTACATATCCCGCTAATGACTGCAAAACTTGATGCGTTGTAACCCCATTGCTTACTCCATTATTTAGGAGCAAAGTAGCTCCCGCGAGCATTAGTTAGCTAACTGTCCTTAGCCGCTATCAGGAGCTGAGCGCCACTCAAACGCGTTAATGTCGGCCATAATTTCGTCTATGTGATGTCTGTATGACGGTACGACAAACTGTTTGATAAGCTTCACAAATTAATGACGACGCGATCTTGAAGGTAATAAATATTTTGAAATAATCCAACAATGCAACAGACAACTGTGTTTTAAGAGAGTAATCGGCTCAACGCGCCGGGACGAGCTGAAAAAGTCAGTTTTGGCTACATACAATAGTTGAGCTTATAAACTGTAGTCTGTTGTTTTTAAATGTGTGAGAAACGTGTATTTTTAACATGTGTAGTTGGAGATAAACTTTGAATTCCCTGAAACATTTATTCTTTCAGACATATGACATTTTCTTTCCTTATAAGTCAAACCAACATGTTGATCAAAGTGGCCAACATGAGGGGCACATGACATTAAACTCAAAGAGGCTTGCTTCTCCTCTGACCTCCTGTTGGCCAGTCAGATGTTTATTATTAAATAATAAAGATGTAAACACACGATCCAGTTTGTTATGGCATAGTCCAGCACAGATGTTTCTTATCCCAGAGACTACAAATACTGGAAAGTCATAGATCAACAGGGAGCAGAGGTGTGGATGATGTTTCCAAAGATCTGTGTTTCTTCATCTACAGTGATGATGGTAGACATTTAAAAAAATTCATATTTTGCTGCATTTATATATTTTGAGAGATTTGTATCTTGACACAGAGACAAAAATATGTGTATCGAGAAGTGATGATAAGTAAATTCCAAAGTACAGTATTTAACTGTCTTATATTAAGCTGTATGTGTTGTTCATTTGTGACCCCATCTACTGAAGCATCTATGAACCTAATGACTGTTCAGACTCTGATAGAATGTGACCTCACTACTTAAAAGTGAGTTATAGGTGTTTAGTAATGTTTTGTCTTGAGACAGTAATATCCGAATGGTGTGTGTGATAGAAGTTTCAAGTAAAAGGACTTTGGGATTTTATTTGCCTTATATTTGTGTGTGTGTGTGATCTTCAGATCTAAGTGTCCTGCAGCGTGGTGAAGGCCTCTCTCCAAGTCTGATAGATACACTGTCAGTCTCAAGCACTTTAAGTGAGACAGGTGATTCTGGACAGCCTTTTGATGGAAACTTTGGGTAACTTGTAAACAAATTAGATTTAATCATTATTTATTAGACATAATTCCTAAAAATGCATAATATGTATGTAATAGGTATGATGAATGTATTTTATTACAACATAGATCTAAGTAGTTATAAATGTGTTTGTTTTCTTTTTTGAATGGAGCAAATTTCTTACTTCAAAGCAGCAGAGATGACTGTGATTAGAAAAGAGTATGAAGAGACTGAAGTTTGAACATTCTCACCACAAGCTACTAAGTTATTATTGTCACTCATATGTGATGGAAAAGAAGGTTGACAAGAGGTTTCACCCCATCCCAGTATCTTGCAAAAACAGGACAAAAATGGTGGTGAGATTTTTTCTTCCTGCTGTGAGAGCTGTTAGAAGAAGCAACAAAAGAGTTTTGCTGCCTCGGGATTTCTGTTTCACTTTTCCCCATCTTTTGAAAGACCCATACCCAAAATGATATATAAGTTTAACTCCCTTGGTTTGCATATGGTTAAATATGGTATTGCCCTTGAGACAGCTTTTTTTCTTTCAGAACACTTCTATGATACCAAAGTAACAAAGGCTCTAACTCCTTTCTTGAGTGGGCGCATGAAGACCTGCACGGAATCAAAAGCACCTATAGAGTCATGTTGGGAGGTCCCACATCATCCAGAATATAAGCATGATCAGCCAATCAGAGATGAATGCACAGTTTACATTCTCCTTCCACCATGCCAACTGATCCTGGACTTAGCAGATTCAGAGGACATCCTTCTACCACCACTTCCAGCAGAGATTCTTCAAGTGACCGCTTCTAATGCTTTCTCTTGGATGTCAAGAGACTGGTTAGTATTAAATATATATTTTAAGTAAAATATTGGTTTATTTTTAAACATTTGAAAATGTTGTTTTTTCTCTTTTTGCTTAGATTTTGCAAGACTTCTCACTGATGTCAAGGAGGTTGCTTCAAGGTTCCTTGAAAAATGGAACAGCAGTTTTAAAGATAAAGACAAGTTATGTTCATATACGTCTCTTCAAAACAACTGAAAGTTCTGTTCAGTTGATCTGATACTGTTACATGTTATCATCAGAATAGTAATGCAGTTATGAGTTGTCCAGCATTACCAGCTATTGTGTTTTTATTGATTTATTTTTCAAAGCATCTCTGAGTTCAAATAGGCCACTGAAGTCTGCAGTTAAGATTATGGAAAATGAAATAATGTTTTGCTCTGCAGTGTACTTGTACACAGCCAAATAATAGTTGTTATGTGTATATGTTTAAGATCATAGTAAACTCATTAGAACAATGCACAGAGCAATACCAAAACACTACTTAATATATAATATAAAAATTTTTCACCTTGTCCCAGAGTGGCGGCTGCTTTCTCTCCATGCTGTCATCTTCAATTCACAAACCAGTTGGAAGAAAGCTGCCCACAAAGATCAGTTTAGAAAAACGGATTCATCTGGTAAAATTAGAAGGTTTGTCAAACTTCCCAAATACTGTAGGTAGATGTTGCTGAGTTTTAGAAACATTTTGTAAAATACTTTGTTTTAGTCATCCTATAGATTCACCCATCACTGAAGGAAACCCATCAAATACATTCTTGCCACAGAAACTTCAAAGACCCAGGTTTTCACCTTTATATTGTCTGACAAAAAGTCATTACGTCAGTCATGTACATCCTTTGCGCTTTTGGATGAGCTGTTCGTCACATTTTGTTTTCTGCAGGAGCATGATGCATTTCCAGCCTTGTATACACAGACAACTCTGTACACAAGGTGTAGAAGAGAGCTCAGAGCAAAGCTGTTAAACAAAACCATAAGTAGCTTATTTAGCCAAAATAAGTTGAGATGTTTCCTCTGAAATTCATCCTTTGCTTCAGTGTTGTTTTTTGTTCAAACCTCAAATGAATTCATGCTATGTACCAGGTAAAAGTCTCTCTAGTTATTGTGATTCAGGAGACATCTCATTAAGATACACAGCTCCACTTGATAATACAAGTGTGTCTAACCAGATCCTTTCAACAACGCATAATAGAGACAGTAAACAATTTTCAGTCTGTAACTTGATGAAATACTTCATCCTATATATTTCCAAAATACTGAAGCAGTCTTCCAGGTTCTATTCACAACAAAGACATGTGCTTCAGAAGTAGCTAAGCTTTTGGGGGAGGGTGGAACCAAATACTGTAGTTTCTGCACAACTGAAAATTTAGAGGAATTTATCAAGGTAGTTATCAAGCAGCCATCACTGCCTGTCCTTAAAAGAAGTTAGAGTCTGGTCCAGTTAAATGTGTTCAGTTGAAACACTGGATTTTTCTGAAGATATAACAGCATCTCTTCACCTTGATTCTGACTTGCCATCGCCTGTGTCACATTATGGGTGAAATGCTGTGGCTGAGTATTAAAGGACTCTCAGTGCACTGGCATTGGACACTGATGAACTATTGTTCAGCAAATAACATCAATCATTTTACACAGAGTGTTTTTGTTTTGATTGAGCATGAAACTTGTTTCCATGATCACTTCCATGCTTCAAGGAGGACACTACAACAGAGCAATCATTTCTAGAAAGGGAGAGATTGATATTTCAAATGGTTTGATGCTCTGGGATGCCACATATGTATCTTACCAGCTACCAGAGAGTTGCCAAAACATCAACCCAATTAAATGAGTTCTTCTACTGTTTTGTATACCTGAACTGTAAAGTGAGTAGCCTACCCCTGTTGCTACACAATGCACCACAGAGAAAATAAAATGCTTTATGCATCTGCAGACATTTTATTATGGGAATGTGTTGTTTGGTGTTTTGTATAACTTCACAAAATGTTTTTCTATTGGAAATATTGCTGCCCAAAGTGTTAAATTTTACAGTTTAAGGCAGTACTAATTCAAAGTGTCATGTGTTGAATTTTAAATGTATTGCAGAAATAAAAGCAAAATCAACAGATGGTGTTTTGGTATTATTTTCCATAAAACTAGTATATAATAATATATATATAATAATGAATACATTTTAACTCTAAAAAATGTAAATAAAACACATTTTGAGTGTTAGGTGTCAACATCGAGAAGAGTTTATATCAAATAAATAAATTTTAGAGCGCACTCAGTGAGGGTTATGGCTGCATCGGGAGGGTTCAAGCAACTCTGTTTCCCAGAGAGTTAAAATTCAACCCAGGAAGAAAGATGAATCTGCCAAGGTTTATTCCAGAGGCCAAAATTAGCTGTGTGTGCAGTATTTCCAGCTTGGCTTAATTTCAACAAAAATAAACACTTCTGTAGTGATGAAGAAAGTGTCCATGGCATTTAGGCTTGACCATGGTTCCGGCCCCAAACAGAGGAGGAGGAGAGAAACAAATAATAGGGCTACTTTAGTGCACTGAGTAAAAGTCATTGAATCTGATCGAAGAAATGCCTCTCTATATTGTTTCCAAACCTCTTTGCACCTTACCCCAATAGGGATGGCATGAGATGTTCAGGATAAAAGTGAACCATGAAGCACGTAGTAAGGTTAAAAATATCACCACTGGCTGACAGATGAAGTCCAGGTAAGAAAGCTGAGAGCAGAAGAGAACTAATCTGCTGTATGTGATATTAAAGAGGAAGTCAATAACAAAACTGCCTCACCCTGAGCTTCTTCCACTAACGACCCTGGAAGAGCCAAAAAGCTCCTGAAGTGCTGATTTAAATGCTCGTATATTATCTCAGGAATAATCTGATGGAAACTTGAAATGATTTGCAGGATTGTTTACTGTATAAGTCCATGTAAGAGTCTATTTACATACATTATTTACCAGAGGAACAGTTTCTGAAACTGAGAGACAATGGTCTAACATCATGGTTTCACTGTGTTAGGTAATAACTAAGATTTCATGTTTCATTCTAAACCCAGTGCCAGCCAATGGAGACAGGCCAATACTGAGTGAATACAATACTGAATACATATGAAAACTGCAGGATCTAGAGGAGGAGCCAACTCTTTTGACTGTTAAACTTTATATAGCCTTCGGACCTCTTTACATCTTTAGTTTTGCTAAGATCCAAGATTCATGAGTTTCACGTGAGCATAACGAAATTTTTCAGGAGGATCTGGCTTAAAGGCACACATATATAAATAACACAAATACTAAAAAGAACACTTATGAAAAAATATACAAAGTAAGTAAAGTTAGTAGCTAATAAAGTGCAGTGCTTTAAAAGCAATCCAGGTATGGAAGTTGGCTGGGGTGTTGATTGTGTTCTGTGTGGTTGTCACTAGGGATGTGTGTGTGTGTGTGTATGCAGTCTGGCTCATCTGCCTGGGTGTGAGTGTGTGTGAGAAGGTGTGTGTGCATGTGGCTGGAGGGGGGAGGTGCCCTGTGTTGGTGCTCCTGTAGGGGGGTTGAGTGTTTCATCATGGGCTATTGTTTTAACAGTCAGGGGAAATAGCTGTCCCTTGGAGTCTGTTTAGCTATGATGTTCCTGTACTGCTTTCTGATGGAAGTGCTTGTACAAACAGAGTTGCCTGGGTGGGTGGATCTCAGCCCTTTTCTGGCTCCGGCAGGACACTGAGTCCAGATCTGCAGATATTAGCCTACAATGCCCCAGCCATCTCACCACCGGCGGTCTTTCCTGTCCCAGAAAGGTGTGCAGCTGCCACTCACACTGTCACACTGAGACACAGGATGCTTTCAATGCCCTGTAAAAGCTTGGGGAGCAGCTGAGAAGACAGTCCAACTGCCCACCTTCCTGAGAAAAGAAGAGCCGTTGTTGGGCCTTTTTCACCAGGTGTTATGTTCACAGACCAGAGAGGTCAGTGAAATGTGGATGACCAGGAACTTTGTGCTGTCCACACGCCCACCGCCTCCCATGTATGTGCAGACAGGAGCGTTGTTCTGGCTTCCTGGACCTCCCATAGTCCATCATGACCTCCTTGGTCTTGCTGATGTTCAGGATGAGGTTATTCCTGTTACACCACTGTGTCAGGTTCTGACCTCTGCAGTGGGTCTCACTCATTGTTATGACCCACCACGGTAGGTCCGGGAGGATTCTCAACTCACTCTACTTTGATCTCCAAAGCACACTTAACGCATCATGCCATGCCTCAAATTTGATAAAGAATGTAGATATACTGATTTATGCCTCGCTCATGTCACCTGCTTAAATACGCAATAAAGATGGCTGTCTTGACTGAGCTGGAGGGCTCAGGCTCACGCCTGGTACGATTTGCCCTGGGTTCATGTTGATGTTGGCATGTCGCTTTCTTCCTCGCTGAATCAGGCCAGTCCACTAGCTCAGTGGTTGCCACCAAACGAGCACTCTGCCATCATTGGGGGTGTAATAGAGCCACCTTGATTGGTTAAGGTAAATCAGAAATGTAAACTGTGTAACTGAGAAGCAGCCAGGAGCAGGTTACCAGTCCACTGCAGTACATGATGACAATAAAAACAAATACTGAATGAACTTATTTCTTCTGATGTGCAATTTTCACTTAGCACTGTTATCAAAACACACACATCTAGATGACTAAGAAGGAATACTGCTCAAGGTTTCTTCCTGTTAAAAGGAGCTCTCTGCCACTGTCGCTTTAAGCGTTGTTGCTTCAGGTCATCAGACTCTGGGTCTCTGTAAAGCTGCTTTACACCTGACGAAACAAATGAATTGAATGATATCATCATTGGTCAAATGCGAATTTATGTGTAAGAAATTTAGTGGGTTTTTTTTGTATTTCGATAGAGGCACAGGTAATTTTACAGTCTCGATGCTAAGAGAGAGAGAGGTAATAGGGCAGGAATGCATTATGCTGTAAGTGTCTCACAAAGATATATATATAAAAATTATATATAAACAGATGACTGAATGGATATTGATAAACTAATCAAACTGACCTTCATCCACCGGAAAAGAGAATAGGTAGATAATGGAAGTTTTTCCAATCCAAACCATCACCGGATGTTCAATACATGATATTTCGTCAGCGCGACGTTGGTTTCAGCTACTGTAGAAATCAGCTGATTATCCACAGGCTGAATGGTCAATATGTCACCATCTCGCCTGATCAGCGGCGAGAAATGGTTAGAAATGGTACAAAGCCACCTTTGATTCTGTACCGGTGTTTATAGCACATGAAGCGGAGTTAGCAGGGCGCTATTGCTGATAAGCTGGCTTATAAACGTGGACACCGTGGACAAGGACGGTTAAATTAAGAGCTTGGGCCTCTACTTTTCTCGGGTTTGCCAAGATCATGTAATATCGTTCTTATCAGTTTAACCTTTTCATGCAGGCGGTTTTATGAACACCGTCAGGTATTTTTTCAGTGCTTTATCCTCTTTAGGGCATGAAATAAAAATAATACAATTTGTTTTGCAGAACCTTTTTGTCGGAAGCAAACATGTCCATTCTGCGAAACCATCTTATGAAAACATTTTCAATGATACTAACTATGCCAACATTGCAAAAGTGCTGCGTGTACACAAATGTCTGGTTCCTCTGATTTGATATTGTCCTCTCACATAATAACAATGTCCTGCTCATTCCACTTCCCATCCATCTTGTGGTGGCAATTGGCAAAGCATCCAACGCATAAGACACCGCGCAGACACAGAGGGAGAGTAGAATAGGAATAGGGTCTGAAATACGGGAGCAAAAGGGGGAGAATTATATTCTTCAAATTTGTCTGAGTCAGACATAAATTCATTCGCTACAGCAACCGGGGTCATTTTTACAGTGAAGTTAAAGTAGAGGAGACCACTTCAGTCATTAAAGGAAGGCGACTCCCAAAAAGATCTTTCAACGGCTTTTGACATCTGATGTTGGTTAAGAAAAAAGGGTTTTTGCCCCTTTAATGTTGTTTAATGCACAAAGTTCAGGAAGAAAAAGGTCAAAAACCTTCAATGAGGGGAAAGGGGTTTGGGGCCCAAACATTTTGATTTGATCTTTATTTCAAATTTCCCAGACTTGATGAGTTTCAGCGCATTTTAAAGAACTTGGACATGAATTTTTATGAATGGGTGACTTTTGGGATGATGTGGGGGACATTTATACCCACAATAAAGAAGGACAAAGTCCTTACTCAGTAGTGAAAGCTCAGATTGGGACATTATTGATTGGTATTTTACCCACAGATTTTTTTTTTATTCAGATTAAATTTTGCGTTTGCGAGGCAGCTTTTTCTTTCAGCTCTGAATCCCCCCCTTTGGACCCCGGGACCTGAGGAACAAGGGGTTGAGGTTTTCAGGGGGAAAGGGGTTTGTTTTTTCTGGAGCCCAAACCCCGGACTGGACTTGGGGTCAGACTGAGAGACAGAAAATGTTTCTTCACTTTTGCTTTTGATCTGTGATGTTTTGGGAGAAGAAAAGGATATGATGATTTAGATTGAAAATTTGATGTTACGATCTGCCAGGGGGACAAAATTTAAAATCTATGGGGCAATCTTTTAAATTTTATTTTCTTGTTTAAAGCGCTTTTAAATTTTTTTTTTTTCCCAAAAAAGCCCACTTCCGGAAAGACCAACCAATCATGGCAATAGGCAGTGCAGTTTTTTTTTTTTTTTAACTGCCCGCTGTTTTAGCGTTGGAGAGCCATCCGATCTAAAGGAAAAGCTTGGAGTTGGTCCCCAAAAAATTTCCCAGTCAATGGAATTTGGGGAGAAGGAGCAAGAGAATAAATATAAACTGGGAAAAAAAAGTATTGTCCGAATCCATTGATTTTAAAAGTAACTTATTCTGAATACTATCTATTTAAACTGAAAGAATGGAAAATTTTCCATAATTTTATTCTGAATACAGCCGTTAAAGTTTCCACTCCCCCAAAACTCGTGGAACTGGTTTGGGTTTTCCAAAGACAAAGCAAACACAAAAAACCTCTTTAACCACCTGAAGATGCAGCATCCAAAAATTGCGAAGCGCAGAGGCCAACCCAAAACAGCCAGTGGGCCTAAAGCAACAGAAACAATTTTTACAAGCCTTTTATAAAAAATTTGGAAGTAAAACTGGAAAGATTTTACTTTTATCAGGCCAAGTTTTACAAAAGAATAGTTTGTTCTAAATTTAAATTCATTAAAAAGAACTGTGATAAAAACGATTGGATTTTTTCCCAAAAAAAACGTGATGATATTTTTTAAACCCCCCCTAACTGGTTTAAAAAGCTGTGTTTGACTTTATCTGACTGTTTTAAGTGCATCCTGTTTTCCCGGGGTTTTGGGGTTTTATTTTCCAAATTTACATTCTCAACCTTCTTCAGCTCAAAAGATGATGAAAAATAACGCTTTAAGGGAACTTTTTCTCCCAAACCATCTTTTTTTCTTTATTTAGGTTTAGTTCTGCAGGTTGTCAGAGATCAGCTTGCTTTCTGGTCTCAGCCTGAAATCCCCAAACCCCCCCATCTGAGACACCTGGAGCTGAGGACAACAAGCTAATTCAAAAGAAT
>JAFBJY010000037.1:0-51626 GCA_016801885.1 Toxotes chatareus | reverse complement strand
CCATATATGATTTTGAAAAAACATCTCATAAAATCACTACCAATCGACTCCAAATGGTCTGAAACGTGCTCCTAACTACTTTCTGGAGGAAGTTTTTCGGCTGTGACACTTAGTCATTTTTCCACTCAGGTTCGCATGCTGCGATCTGATTGGACGACCGTTTTTCTTGAATAACTCCCGAACCGTACATCCTAGACACTTGGAAACCACGTTCGTCTAATATAATTCGACCATTCTGCATCCAACGGTACCACCCACGACTCTCTACGACCTTCCTGTCCGGAGATACAGGAAAAACAAACTTTATTTCGGCCATATCTCCGGACTCGAACGTTGTACAGGCTCGACGGTGGTACCAATGGAAAGCCCGTACCCGAAAATAGGGGGGTACAAGGTGGTTTCATGTCTCTACGACCTTCCGTTCCCGAGATATGCACCTTTGAAGTTATCGTCAGGCGACGATAGGTGGTTTTCATCCCCCTAACCTAACCCTAACCCTAACCTAACCCCTAACCCTAACCCCTAACCCTAACCCTAACCCCTAACCCTAACCCTAACCCCTAACCCTAACCCTAACCCTAACCCCTAACCCTAACCCTAACCCTAACCCTAACCCTAACCCTAACCCTAACCCTAACCCTAACCCTAACCCTAACCCCTAACCCTAACCCTAATTTTTTGAAAAACCAAGGCAATTTTGCCTACAAAAACAAACCAAAATGAGGGAAATTAGATTAAAAAGCTAAACTAAGCTACACTAAAGCTAAGTATGGCTAATGTTTTTTAAATCGGGGCCACTTATAGGGTAGTGGCCAGGACCAGAGTCGAAGGACCGTGCATTTCTGCCTCCCTAGGGAGACAGCTCAGTTTCCAAAACCTAACCCGCCAGTGCCTCCTCTGTTTAAAGTCCTGGCCACTGCCCTGGACCCCCGACCCCAGTATTCTAACCCTAACCTTAACCACTCCTAAATTAATTAATAACCCTAGTTGGTGCCTAACCCTAACCCTAGTATTCATGCCCTAGCCTAACCCTAACCCTGGGTCTACTAGTGGATATGTTAGATTTAAGAAAAAAGACAGAAAGAAAGCCAAATGAATAAAACTAAATAAAGAGAAGCCAAAATAATACCCCTTGAATAGGGATGCCCGTGAATAGGGAAGAACATAATCCAAATACTAGACAGAGGTAAATGAAGGTAGGGTTTTGCTTAAGGTCAAAGAAAGGGAAGGGTTAATTGGAAAAAACTAAAATATAAAGAGGGAATTTAAAACCAAATTGGTAAACTAAAATAACATAGTGGAATTGGAGGTAGAGTCTGGGGAACCTAAAAGATATAAATTGGCGAAGGAATTCATTAGAGGAAAGCCACAGAAGCGAAGCAGGCGTCTAACAAGAAGCTAAGCAGAGCACAAGAAAGAAGCTAAAGAAGCTAACAGAAGCTAAATCAAGCACGAAGAAGAAACAAAGAAGCTAACTAAAGCGTCACGAAGAAAAGCAAAATGAAGCGAAAAGAAGAAACAAATGCGGATGCTGGGGCCTGAGGAAGGCGAAAACACGCCAAAGCGTTGCCCCACAGCAGCATCGAAGAAAAAAAAAAACAAAAAAAAAGAAAAAAAAAAGAAGAAGGTAAACAAACCAAATTAATTTTCCTGCAACTAAGCTACTTGTGGCTAATTTTTTGAAAAACCAAGGCAATTTTGCCTACAAAAACAAACCAAAATGAGGGAAATTAGATTAAAAAGCTAAACTAAGCTACACTAAAGCTAAGTATGGCTAATGTTTTTTAAATCGGGGCCACTTATAGGGTAGTGGCCAGGACCAGAGTCGAAGGACCGTGCATTTCTGCCTCCCTAGGGAGACAGCTCAGTTTCAAAACCTAACCCGCCAGTGCCTCCTCTGTTTAAAGTCCTGGCCACTGCCCTGGACCCCCGACCCCAGTATTCTAACCCTAACCTTAACCACTCCTAAATTAATTAATAACCCTAGTTGGTGCTAAACCCTAACCCTAGTATTCATGCCCTAGCCTAACCCTAACCCTGGGTCTACTAGTGGATATGTTAGATTTAAGAAAAAGTACAGAAAGAAAGCCAAATGAATAAAACTAAATAAAGAGAAGCCAAAATAATACCCTTGAATAGGGATGCCCGTGAATAGGGAAGAACATAATCCAAATACTAGACAGAGGTAAATGAAGGTAGGGTTTTGCTTAAGGTCAAAGAAAGGGAAGGGTTAATTGGAAAAAACTAAAATATAAAGAGGGAATTTAAAACCAAATTGGTAAACTAAAATAACATAGTGGAATTGGAGGTAGAGTCTGGGGAACCTAAAAGATATAAATTGGCGAAGGAATTCATTAGAGGAAAGCCACAGAAGCGAAGCAGGCGTCTAACAAGAAGCTAAGCAGAGCACAAGAAAGAAGCTAAAGAAGCTAACAGAAGCTAAATCAAGCACGAAGAAGAAACAAAGAAGCTAACTAAAGCGTCTGACGAAGAAAAGCAAAATGAAGCGAAAAGAAGAAATAAATGCGGATGCTGGGGCCTGAGGAAGGCGAAAACACGCCAAACGTTGCCCCACAGCATCGAAGAAAAAAAAAAAAAAAAAAAAAAAAAAGAAGAAGGTAAACAAACCAAATTAATTTTCCTGCAACTAAGCTACTTGTGGCTAATTTTTTGAAAAACCAAGGCAATTTTGCCTACAAAAACAAACCAAAATGAGGGAAATTAGATTAAAAAGCTAAACTAAGCTACACTAAAGCTAAGTATGGCTAATGTTTTTAAATCGGGGCCACTTATAGGGTAGTGGCCAGGACCAGAGTCGAAGGACCGTGCATTTCTGCCTCCCTAGGGAGACAGCTCAGTTTCCAAAACTAACCCGCCAGTGCCTCCTCTGTTTAAAGTCCTGGCCACTGCCCTGGACCCCCGACCCCAGTATTCTAACCCTAACCTTAACCACTCCTAAATTAATTAATAACCCTAGTTGGTGCCTAACCCTAACCCTAGTATTCATGCCCTAGCCTAACCCTAACCCTGGGTCTACTAGTGGATATGTTAGATTTAAGAAAAAGTACAGAAAGAAAGCCAAATGAATAAAACTAAATAAAGAGAAGCCAAAATAATACCCATGAATAGGGATGCCCGTGAATAGGGAAGAACATAATCCAAATACTAGACAGAGGTAAATGAAGGTAGGGTTTTGCTTAAGGTCAAAGAAAGGGAAGGGTTAATTGGAAAAAACTAAAATATAAAGAGGGAATTTAAAACCAAATTGGTAAACTAAAATAACATAGTGGAATTGGAGGTAGAGTCTGGGGAACCTAAAAGATATAAATTGGCGAAGGAATTCATTCGAGGGAAAGCCACAGAAGCGAAGCAGGCGTCTAACAAGAAGCTAAGCAGAGCACAAGAAAGAAGCTAAAGAAGCTAACAGAAGCTAAATCAAGCACGAAGAAGAAACAAAGAAGCTAACTAAAGCGTCACGAAGAAAAGCAAAATGAAGCGAAAAGAAGAAATAAATGCGGATGCTGGGGCCTGAGGAAGGCGAAAACACGCCAAACGTTGCCCCACAGCATCGAAGAAAAAAAAAAAAACAAAAAAAAGAAAAAAAAAGAAGAAGGTAAACAAACCAAATTAATTTTCCTGCAACTAAGCTACTTGTGGCTAATTTTTTGAAAAACCAAGGCAATTTTGCCTACAAAAACAAACAAAATGAGGGAAATTAGATTAAAAAGCTAAACTAAGCTACACTAAAGCTAAGTATGGCTAATGTTTTAAATCGGGGGCCACTTATAGGGTAGTGGCCAGGACCAGAGTCGAAGGACCGTGCATTTCTGCCTCCCTAGGGAGACAGCTCAGTTTCAAAACCTAACCCGCCAGTGCCTCCTCTGTTTAAAGTCCTGGCCACTGCCCTGGACCCCCGACCCCAGTATTCTAACCCTAACCTTAACCACTCCTAAATTAATTAATAACCCTAGTTGGTGCCTAACCTAACCCTAGTATTCATGCCCTAGCCTAACCCTAACCCTGGGTCTACTAGTGGATATGTTAGATTTAAGAAAAAGTACAGAAAGAAAGCCAAATGAATAAAACTAAATAAAGAGAAGCCAAAATAATACCCTTGAATAGGGATGCCCGTGAATAGGGAAGAACATAATCCAAATACTAGACAGAGGTAAATGAAGGTAGGGTTTTGCTTAAGGTCAAAGAAAGGGAAGGGTTAATTGGAAAAAACTAAAATATAAAGAGGGAATTTAAAACCAAATTGGTAAACTAAAATAACATAGTGGAATTGGAGGTAGAGTCTGGGGAACCTAAAAGATATAAATTGGCGAAGGAATTCATTAGAGGAAAGCCACAGAAGCGAAGCAGGCGTCTAACAAGAAGCTAAGCAGAGCACAAGAAAGAAGCTAAAGAAGCTAACAGAAGCTAAATCAAGCACGAAGAAGAAACAAAGAAGCTAACTAAAGCGTCTGAAGAAAAGCAAAATGAAGCGAAAAGAAGAAATAAATGCGGATGCTGGGGCCTGAGGAAGGCGAAAACACGCCAAACGTGCCCCCAGCAGCATCGAAGAAAAAAAGAAAAACAAAAAAAAAAAAAAAAGAAGAAGGTAAACAAACCAAATTAATTTTCCTGCAACTAAGCTACTTGTGGCTAATTTTTTGAAAAACCAAGGCAATTTTGCCTACAAAAACAAACCAAAATGAGGGAAATTAGATTAAAAAGCTAAACTAAGCTACACTAAAGCTAAGTATGGCTAATGTTTTAAATCGGGGGCCACTTATAGGGTAGTGGCCAGGACCAGAGTCGAAGGACCGTGCATTTCTGCCTCCCTAGGGAGACAGCTCAGTTTCCAAAACCTAACCCGCCAGTGCCTCCTCTGTTTAAAGTCCTGGCCACTGCCCTGGACCCCCGACCCCAGTATTCTAACCCTAACCTTAACCACTCCTAAATTAATTAATAACCCTAGTTGGTGCCTAACCCTAACCCTAGTATTCATGCCCTAGCCTAACCCTAACCCTGGGTCTACTAGTGGATATGTTAGATTTAAGAAAAAGTACAGAAAGAAAGCCAAATGAATAAAACTAAATAAAGAGAAGCCAAAATAATACCCCGCGAATAGGGATGCCCCGTGAATAGGGAAGAACATAATCCAAATACTAGACAGAGGTAAATGAAGGTAGGGTTTTGCTTAAGGTCAAAGAAAGGGAAGGGTTAATTGGAAAAAACTAAAATATAAAGAGGGAATTTAAAACCAAATTGGTAAACTAAAATAACATAGTGGAATTGGAGGTAGAGTCTGGGGAACCTAAAAGATATAAATTGGCGAAGGGAATTCATTCGAGGGAAAGCCACAGAGCGAAGCAGACGTCTAACAAGAAGCTAAGCAGAGCACAAGAAAGAAGCTAAAGAAGCTAACAGAAGCTAAATCAAGCACGAAGAAGAAACAAAGAAGCTAACTAAAGCGTACGAAGAAAAGCAAAATGAAGCGAAAAGAAGAAACAAATGCCGGATGCTGGGGCCTGAGGAAGGCGAAAACACGCCGAAACGTTGCCCCCACAGCATCCGAAGAAAAAAAAAAAACAAAAAAAAAAAAAAAAGAAGAAGGTAAACAAACCAAATTAATTTTCCTGCAACTAAGCTACTTGGGCTAATTTTTTGAAAAACCAAGGCAATTTTGCCTACAAAAACAAACCAAAATGAGGGAAATTAGATTAAAAAGCTAAACTAAGCTACACTAAAGCTAAGTATGGCTAATGTTTTAAATCGGGGGCCACTTATAGGGTAGTGGCCAGGACCAGAGTCGAAGGACCGTGCATTTCTGCCTCCCTAGGGAGACAGCTCAGTTTCCAAAACCTAACCCGCCAGTGCCTCCTCTGTTTAAAGTCCTGGCCACTGCCCTGGACCCCCCGACCCCAGTATTCTAACCCTAACCTTAACCACTCCTAAATTAATTAATAACCCTAGTTGGTGCCTAACCCTAACCCTAGTATTCATGCCCTAGCCTAACCCTAACCCTGGGTCTACTAGTGGATATGTTAGATTTAAGAAAAAGTACAGAAAGAAAGCCAAATGAATAAAACTAAATAAAGAGAAGCCAAAATAATACCCCGCGAATAGGGATGCCCGTGAATAGGGAAGAACATAATCCAAATACTAGACAGAGGTAAATGAAGGTAGGGTTTTGCTTAAGGTCAAAGAAAGGGAAGGGTTAATTGGAAAAAACTAAAATATAAAGAGGGAATTTAAAACCAAATTGGTAAACTAAAATAACATAGTGGAATTGGAGGTAGAGTCTGGGGAACCTAAAAGATATAAATTGGCGAAGGGAATTCATTCGAGGGAAAGCCACAGAGCGAAGCAGACGTCTAACAAGAAGCTAAGCAGAGCACAAGAAAGAAGCTAAAGAAGCTAACAGAAGCTAAATCAAGCACGAAGAAGAAACAAAGAAGCTAACTAAAGCTGCACGAAGAAAAGCAAAATGAAGCTTAAAAGAAGAAACAAATGCCGGATGCTGGGGCCTGAGGAAGGCGAAAACACGCCAAACGTTGCCCCACAGCATCCAAGAAGAAAAGAAAAACAAAGAAAAGAAAAAAGAAGAAGGTAAACAAACCAAATTAATTTTCCTGCAACTAAGCTACTTGTGGCTAATTTTTGAAAAACCAAGGCAATTTTGCCTACAAAAACAAACCAAAATGAGGGAAATTAGATTAAAAAGCTAAACTAAGCTACACTAAAGCTAAGTATGGCTAATGTTTTAAATCGGGGCCACTTATAGGGTAGTGGCCAGGACCAGAGTCGAAGGATCGTGCATTTCTGCCTCCCTAGGGAGACAGCTCAGTTTCCAAAACCTAACCCGCCAGTGCCTCCTCTGTTTAAAGTCCTGGCCACTGCCCTGGACCCCCGACCCCAGTATTCTAACCCTAACCTTAACCACTCCTAAATTAATTAATAACCCTAGTTGGTGCCTAACCCTAACCCTAGTATTCATGCCCTAGCCTAACCCTAACCCTGGGTCTACTAGTGGATATGTTAGATTTAAGAAAAAGTACAGAAAGAAAGCCAAATGAATAAAACTAAATAAAGAGAAGCCAAAATAATACCCCGCGAATAGGGATGCCCCGTGAATAGGGAAGAACATAATCCAAATACTAGACAGAGGTAAATGAAGGTAGGGTTTTGCTTAAGGTCAAAGAAAGGGAAGGGTTAATTGGAAAAAACTAAAATATAAAGAGGGAATTTAAAACCAAATTGGTAAACTAAAATAACATAGTGGAATTGGAGGTAGAGTCTGGGGAACCTAAAAGATATAAATTGGCGAAGGGAATTCATTCGAGGGAAAGCCACAGAGCGAAGCAGACGTCTAACAAGAAGCTAAGCAGAGCACAAGAAAGAAGCTAAAGAAGCTAACAGAAGCTAAATCAAGCACGAAGAAGAAACAAAGAAGCTAACTAAAGCGTACGAAGAAAAGCAAAATGAAGCGAAAAGAAGAAACAAATGCCGGATGCTGGGGCCTGAGGAAGGCGAAAACACGCCGAAACGTTGCCCCCACAGCATCCGAAGAAGAAAAGAAAAACAAAGAAAAAGAAAAAAGAAGAAGGTAAACAAACCAAATTAATTTTCCTGCAACTAAGCTACTTGTGGCTATTTTTTGAAAAACCAAGGCAATTTTGCCTACAAAAACAAACCAAAATGAGGGAAATTAGATTAAAAAGCTAAACTAAGCTACACTAAAGCTAAGTATGGCTAATGTTTTAAATCGGGGGCCACTTATAGGGTAGTGGCCAGGACCAGAGTCGAAGGACCGTGCATTTCTGCCTCCCTAGGGAGACAGCTCAGTTTCCAAAACCTAACCCGCCAGTGCCTCCTCTGTTTAAAGTCCTGGCCACTGCCCTGGACCCCCGACCCCAGTATTCTAACCCTAACCTTAACCACTCCTAAATTAATTAATAACCCTAGTTGGTGCCTAACCCTAACCCTAGTATTCATGCCCTAGCCTAACCCTAACCCTGGGTCTACTAGTGGATATGTTAGATTTAAGAAAAGTACAGAAAGAAAGCCAAATGAATAAAACTAAATAAAGAGAAGCCAAAATAATACCCCGCGAATAGGGATGCCCCGTGAATAGGGAAGAACATAATCCAAATACTAGACAGAGGTAAATGAAGGTAGGGTTTTGCTTAAGGTCAAAGAAAGGGAAGGGTTAATTGGAAAAAACTAAAATATAAAGAGGGAATTTAAAACCAAATTGGTAAACTAAAATAACATAGTGGAATTGGAGGTAGAGTCTGGGGAACCTAAAAGATATAAATTGGCGAAGGAATTCATTCGAGGGAAAGCCACAGAGCGAAGCAGACGTCTAACAAGAAGCTAAGCAGAGCACAAGAAAGAAGCTAAAGAAGCTAACAGAAGCTAAATCAAGCACGAAGAAGAAACAAAGAAGCTAACTAAAGCGTACGAAGAAAAGCAAAATGAAGCTTAAAAGAAGAAGAAACAAATGCCGGATGCTGGGGCCTGAGGAAGGCGAAAAACACGCCAAACGTTGCCCCCACAGCATCCGAAGAAGAAAAGAAAAACAAAGAAAAAGAAAAAAGAAGAAGGTAAACAAACCAAATTAATTTTCCTGCAACTAAGCTACTTGTGGCTAATTTTTTGAAAAACCAAGGCAATTTTGCCTACAAAAACAAACCAAAATGAGGGAAATTAGATTAAAAAGCTAAACTAAGCTACACTAAAGCTAAGTATGGCTAATGTTTTAAATCGGGGGCCACTTATAGGGTAGTGGCCAGGACCAGAGTCGAAGGACCGTGCATTTCTGCCTCCCTAGGGAGACAGCTCAGTTTCCAAAACCTAACCCGCCAGTGCCTCCTCTGTTTAAAGTCCTGGCCACTGCCCTGGACCCCCGACCCCAGTATTCTAACCCTAACCTTAACCACTCCTAAATTAATTAATAACCCTAGTTGGTGCCTAACCCTAACCCTAGTATTCATGCCCTAGCCTAACCCTAACCCTGGGTCTACTAGTGGATATGTTAGATTTAAGAAAAAGTACAGAAAGAAAGCCAAATGAATAAAACTAAATAAAGAGAAGCCAAAATAATACCCCGCGAATAGGGATGCCCCGTGAATAGGGAAGAACATAATCCAAATACTAGACAGAGGTAAATGAAGGTAGGGTTTTGCTTAAGGTCAAAGAAAGGGAAGGGTTAATTGGAAAAAACTAAAATATAAAGAGGGAATTTAAAACCAAATTGGTAAACTAAAATAACATAGTGGAATTGGAGGTAGAGTCTGGGGAACCTAAAAGATATAAATTGGCGAAGGGAATTCATTCGAGGGAAAGCCACAGAGCGAAGCAGACGTCTAACAAGAAGCTAAGCAGAGCACAAGAAAGAAGCTAAAGAAGCTAACAGAAGCTAAATCAAGCACGAAGAAGAAACAAAGAAGCTAACTAAAGCGTACGAAGAAAAGCAAAATGAAGCGAAAAGAAGAAACAAATGCCGGATGCTGGGGCCTGAGGAAGGCGAAAACACGCCGAAACGTTGCCCCCACAGCATCCGAAGAAGAAAAGAAAAACAAAGAAAAAGAAAAAAGAAGAAGGTAAACAAACCAAATTAATTTTCCTGCAACTAAGCTACTTGTGGCTAATTTTTTGAAAAACCAAGGCAATTTTGCCTACAAAAACAAACCAAAATGAGGGAAATTAGATTAAAAAGCTAAACTAAGCTACACTAAAGCTAAGTATGGCTAATGTTTTAAATCGGGGGCCACTTATAGGGTAGTGGCCAGGACCAGAGTCGAAGGACCGTGCATTTCTGCCTCCCTAGGAGACAGCTCAGTTTCAAAACCTAACCCGCCAGTGCCTCCTCTGTTTAAAGTCCTGGCCACTGCCCTGGACCCCCGACCCCAGTATTCTAACCCTAACCTTAACCACTCCTAAATTAATTAATAACCCTAGTTGGTGCCTAACCCTAACCTAGTATTCATGCCCTAGCCTAACCCTAACCCTGGGTCTACTAGTGGATATGTTAGATTTAAGAAAAAGTACAGAAAAGAAAGCCAAATGAATAAAACTAAATAAAGAGAAGCCAAAATAATACCCCTTGAATAGGGATGCCCGTGAATAGGGAAGAACATAATCCAAATACTAGACAGAGGTAAATGAAGGTAGGGTTTTGCTTAAGGTCAAAGAAAGGGAAGGGTTAATTGGAAAAAACTAAAATATAAAGAGGGAATTTAAAACCAAATTGGTAAACTAAAATAACATAGTGGAATTGGAGGTAGAGTCTGGGGAACCTAAAAGATATAAATTGGCGAAGGGAATTCATTCGAGGGAAAGCCACAGAGCGAAGCAGGCGTCTAACAAGAAGCTAAGCAGAGCACAAGAAAGAAGCTAAAGAAGCTAACAGAAGCTAAATCAAGCACGAAGAAGAAACAAAGAAGCTAACTAAAGCGTCACGAAGAAAAGCAAAATGAAGCGAAAAAGAAGAAACAAATGCGGATGCTGGGGCCTGAGGAAGGCGAAAACACGCCAAACGTTGCCCCACAGCATCCGAAGAAAAAAAAAAAAACAAAGAAAAAGAAAAAAAGAAGAAGGTAAACAAACCAAATTAATTTTCCTGCAACTAAGCTACTTGTGGCTAATTTTTGAAAAACCAAGGCAATTTTGCCTACAAAAACAAACCAAAATGAGGGAAATTAGATTAAAAAGCTAAACTAAGCTACACTAAAGCTAAGTATGGCTAATGTTTTAAATCGGGGCCACTTATAGGGTAGTGGCCAGGACCAGAGTCGAAGGACCGTGCATTTCTGCCTCCCTAGGAGACAGCTCAGTTTCCAAAACCTAACCCGCCAGTGCCTCCTCTGTTTAAAGTCCTGGCCACTGCCCTGGACCCCGACCCCAGTATTCTAACCCTAACCTTAACCACTCCTAAATTAATTAATAACCCTAGTTGGTGCCTAACCCTAACCCTAGTATTCATGCCCTAGCCTAACCCTAACCCTGGGTCTACTAGTGGATATGTTAGATTTAAAAAAAGTACAGAAAGAAAGCCAAATGAATAAAACTAAATAAAGAGAAGCCAAAATAATACCCCATGAATAGGGATGCCCGTGAATAGGGAAGAACATAATCCAAATACTAGACAGAGGTAAATGAAGGTAGGGTTTTGCTTAAGGTCAAAGAAAGGGAAGGGTTAATTGGAAAAAACTAAAATATAAAGAGGGAATTTAAAACCAAATTGGTAAACTAAAATAACATAGTGGAATTGGAGGAACCCAAACAAAATCCTAACCAACGCTACTTATAAGCTTAGAAACAAACAAGAAAACCAAAAAAACTAAAAAGTAACAAACCATAAGAATTTAAGTCGAAATAAACAATTAAAAAACTGGGAAAGAGTAAACGAAAACTAACAACAAACAATGAAATGTAAAAAATAACCAATAAGAAAGTTATTCTGCTAAATACCTGGAAAAATCCACATTCAAACAACAGTAGCCTACTGCTATCAACCTGGAATTTAATGGAACCCAGTTGCAATATAACCAACTAATAACCCAAATAAAAACCAACTAATCCCATCCGCCAGTTCGAAAGCTAAGCAACTGCCAATTTTATTAATAAAATAAGAAAAAAGTAAAAAACCAAATAATCCCATAAGGAATTGTACAAATAGGATCCAAATCTAGTGAGAATTCAGATTACAGAAGTAAATAAGTAGAACATCAATAAAAAGCTAAGAACAACTAATAACAAAGACAACTAATAACAAGGAACAAGAACTAGAACTACGACCTAGAACAAACTACTTTGCCAAGAACAATTGAACAAAAAAGCAATGCCAATGCCAGGAACAACACAAAACAGGGAAGATAAACAAGAAAATAAACTAAGTTAAGAAACAAATAGCAAAAAAGAATAAGACAGAAAGGAACTAGAAGCAATTAAACTACGAAGCAAAGAAGAACAAATAAGAAAAAAAAATAACAAAAGAAAGGTGAAAATTTTCTGCAATTAAACCCGTAATTGGCACAGCAATCCAAGAAAATTTAAACCAAATAAATAATTTAAAAAGTCAATGCTACCTAATTAAATGCCTAATAAGGGTTGATGGAGGAACCAAGTCTAAATAAATTTGCCTACTAGGAAATTAAATCTGCAAACCAAACTCATGCCGTAAGCCCAACCCTGATCCACAGCTGCTAACTTAAACGACGTAACAAACCAAAATAACATAAGAACCACAAACCAATTAATAGTATGCCCTAGCATCCAGGGTCATTGGATTAATTAAAAAGAGAAGAAGTAAAAAAAAAAAAAAAGAAAAAAAATAAGAAGGATTACCTAAATGGTATATGAAATACAAATAGAGACAAAGGAAATAAGATAGAAAGAAGGGTTAATTGAAAAAGCTAAAATAAAGAAAACCAAAGGAACAAAAAAGAGGAAGTAGATGAACCTAATATAACAAGGGAATTCTTCAAGGAAGCGCCAAAGGACACAACAAGAAACTAACAGAGACAGAGGAAGCAAACACAGAAATCAACACGAAGAAGAAAAAAAAAGCATAAAAGAAAACTAAAACAAAAAGCAGAGCATAGGGCTAGGAAAATAATAAAAAGAAAATCCGAAAAAAAGAAAAAGAACAAAAAAAAAAAACCTAAAATCTAAGTAGGGCAATTTTGAAACAGCAATGCGTACTAACAAAAAGAAAAGAATAAGAAATATAAAACTAACAAAGCTATATTTAAACGCAAAAGCTGGCCAATTTAATTGTGCCAAATAAGTCAGCCACCTAATCTACAGAGCCAAGCTCATTAAACCCTTAGACCCGATAGTTAACAAGCAACTACAAACTAATAATAAACCTAAGGCCACTAAAAATCAGAGTGCCAACTGCAAAATGGGTACTGCCTAGCAACCAAGAGGTATATGAACAAACTAAAAATAGTAAATTAAATCCAATAACTACTGTGTGGAATAGTAGCCAACAATCTAACCAGGGGCTTTAACAAGAAATAACCTATTTGCTAAAAGTATAGCTTAAGTAAAGAAACGAATTACATGGAATTAAAAAAAGTAATAAAAAAAAAAGAATAATAGAGTTAGGCTAGATAAACTAAAATCAAATTCCAAGGATCAAGCAAGAAAGACTAACAAGTCAAGGTAAAAAAAGAAGCTAAAAAAATAACAAAGCAATTAACTTAAAAATTTCAAAACAGCAATAACTAGAAACTAAATGAAGAAAAGTAGACTAGGGAAGTAAGAATCGATCTTATAGGGAGACTAAGAAAAATAAAGGAAAGTAAACAAACAAATAACAGAAGAAAAAAAGCCTAATTCAAGACAAACCAAAGAAGCTAACTTGTAGCAAACCAAAACAAAAGTAACAACTAATAGCAACTAAAATAAGACAAAGATGAAAGCTAATAGAAACTAAAAAGCCTAATAAGAGCCTAGGAAAAAAAAAAAGTGAGTCCAAGTCTTCTCGGCAAAAATCACAAAGTGAATTTCCCATAAGAAACAAAAAATAGAAATTAAAGCTAACCATACTACAAGTTGGATGTACCTGGAACGAGCCACAAGACTATTCAAGAAACCAACCTCATGCAGTCAAATTGCTCATCCAATCTAGAAACTAACATCTCAGTCTAAAAGCTAACCTGGGTTAAGAAACTATATATGCCTAGACCAAGTAAAAATTTAATCCATGAAACAAAAAAAAGAAGCCAAATAACTAAATTGGCCATAAAACCATCTATAAGGAAACTAATAATTAAGACAAAAAAAGCTAATAATAATCAAATAAAACCAATTATCCGAAATAAATCAAGATAATAGGTAAAAACCAATAAGACAGGGCTAAGAAGTAGGTTGACTTAAGAGTAGACAAGAAAGAAACAGAAAAGAATAAAAGCAAATGCACTAAATAGCAAGAATGAAGCTAAATACCAATGAAATAAGAAAGACCTAAATGGGAATAGCTTGAAAAGACACTAACAACCATAAAGAATGAGTAAAGAAGAAAAAATGTAATAGCATGAGAGCAGTTATAAACGGCAATTGACCACATGAAGAAGACAAAGAAAAAAATAATCAAGTCTAAGAAAAGGGACTATAAAAACAAAATCTGAGAATAAACAATAAACTAAAAGTAAAAGGAAGGAATCAGCCAATTAAACCGGCAAGAGCGCGCAGATAGAACTTCAAAGCTAAAACTAAGAACTATAAACGAAGAAATCAGAATTAGCTAAAGCTAGTAAGAAAGCAGAATTGGAAAGTCTAAAAGCATAAGCCAAAATGAGTGTGATCGAAGTAAGGGACGCACAAAACCAATCATAGAAGAATGAAAACTCAAATGCATCACAAAAATATAATAATAAACATAATCAATACATAATAATGAAACAACTCAAGGCTAATAATAGAGAAACGAGAGCACAAGCTAAACAAGAATAAAGAGAAGTAAAAACTGAAAAAGAGCAAGCCAAGTAACAATAAGAACCAAAAGGAAGAAAATAAAAAGACAAACTGTTGGGACGAAGTAGGCAAATGCAATCAAAAGAAACAAGAATAAAAAAAACGTAATAACAACCAGGTAATTTGAAACCAAATTTTCTCTAAAGAAATAGGAAATTGTAAAACAAAAACAAAATGAATATGTTAATAGGGACTAGGAATGCAGACATCACGCATTTAAGAGACTATCAGGAATAACAAAGACTAATAAGCTAGATAGCCGAACACCAGTAACTTTAAACTGACACAAAAGAATCTAAGGCACCAGTAATAAATCAATCACGACCTAAACAAAAGCAAAAGCACAAAGATTAAACAGCAAATGTAAGAGAAAGAAAAAAGATGATATAGAAAGGTGAAAAACAAATAAATTAAACAAAAATGTAAGGAAAAGCAACAGAAAGAAGAAGAAAAAACAAAAGAAAAGATTAAAAGTAAGTAAAAATGTATGGTAAATGTTAAGTTGCCAACAAACAAATAGAATTAAAAGTAATCGAAGCAAAAGATCTAAGTTAAGCAACGGCACAAGGAGTAAAGACCAAAGTCAGACTGCGAAGAAGCAGCTAACTAGAAGCACCTAAGCCAAGAACTAACCAGGGACAATGCTAAACAACACTGTTGGGGACCCTGAGACTAGATCAACACCCACCTAACCCTAAAGACAATTAGAAAAAGAAAAAAAAAGGGAACAAAAAAAATAATACCAAACTAAATAAACCTAAAGCCTAAAAAAGTGAGGGAAAAGACTAAAACTAAAAAAACAAATGAAATGATAATAAAAAGGGACTTAAGTAGCAGCAAGTCATATGGTCAAATATTAAGACGAAGTCATGAGGTAAGTTGGCTGTCCTGGGAACGAGTTAACACATTAAATATCACTTTAAACTGGATCGATCAACCAGCTTCAACAAACACAACAAAGAAAACTAAGGACTGCTAAAAACAATAAAAAGAACAAAAGAAGCAAAAAGCTAAAATAGAAGCTGAAAAAATACCAAATATAAAATAAAAAAAAGAGAAAAAGAAGAAAACAAAGGTAAACAAAGTCAAAAACTAGAATAGAACGAATAAGAAAACTAAGGAAATTGGCTTAAGAACAAAAAAATTGAAAAGCATCAGAAAAAGAAAAAAAACTAAAATGATTAAAATGAACTAAAAATCAATAAGCTTTAAATGGGCATAGAACAATGAGGATATGACCAAGCTAGCCACAGAAGTACAACAACTCATGCATAGTTAAAAGCCACTAGCCACAACATATAAGATTGTCAATACTAAAGGGCAAACCAATTGGTAACACGAGAATAATTCCACTAGAGGTAAAGATTATCTAACCAAAGTAATTTAAATTATTAACAAAAATCAAAGCTCAGCAGAAAAACTAACCAACTACTACAAGAAAGGTAATAGCTTATGGGGAATAGAAAGAGGCTTAAAAACCCAGATAGCAGCATAAAGCAACTCGTTAATGGAAGGAAAGAAGATAAAGAACAATGCTAATGAAATGAAGGTAAAATCAAAGCGTAACAATAATTAAGCTAAAATGAACTAAAGAACAACAACGGAAGAAGTCAAACAAAAAAAGAAGAATCAGAAAATAAAAAGAAGTAAAAATGGACCAACAAATAATACGGAATTTAAACAAGAAAAAAAAAAATAATAGAAATAAAAAAGCTAAACGGAAAAATAGTTATAGCAAGCCAAAGAACGGCAACTACTAGAAAAAAAGTTAGAAAAAAGTAATAGCCAACAACAAGCAATTAATAAGGAATATTAAAAAACCTAACTACTCATAAAAGCAAAGCTCTAAAAGGCACTCAAAGGCTATTCAACTACACCGAAAAAAGTGCTAACTAGACTGAAATAGCTACTAAATTAAACTAACCTGTTTGCCTACGATGGACTACCATGTAAAATCAGAAAAAGTGAAAAAAATACAAATAATATTCCAAAATAATACGAATTTGGAAAACAAGAACCAGTTATCCAAATACTAGCAATAGGGTAGTTAAGTAGTAAAGAAAAGAAAAAAATTTAAAATAATAAAGCCAAAGAACCAAATAACTAGTAACTAGAGACAAATAAAATCCTAAATAGTAGGATCCTAGTATAGAGGCATAAGCCAAGAGCTAAGACAAGGGAAAATAAAATAGAAAGAACGCAAAGAAAAAGACTATAAAGTAAAAAAAGAAAGAAAAAAGGAGAATGGCTGGAAAGACAGAAAGCTAAAGAGGCAAGATCCAGAGAAAAGAAAACAAGTAATGAAGAAAGAAAAGGAAAAAAAAGCTAACTTATAAAAGAAGAAAAGCAAATAGCCTAAAAAAAAATGAGGGAATGAAAAAAACCGGAAACTATGCTGACACAGAAACACAGAAGAGCAAACTGAACATGCCAGAGAAACAAGAAAAAGAAGAATAAAAAACCAAATGAACGACAAATGCAATATTGATGTCATTTAAACCAAGATTTGCCTACAAAAAGAACCAATGAGAAAACAAAAACTAAAAGCTAATCTAAAAACTCTGCATGATCCCTGTAGCAACTGTGACCTGCCGCCCAGCCAATTCATCAATAACTAACCCAATAGAATGTACCAAAAGCAAGCTATCACTCAGCCCAATGCAATACTAAGTATTAGACCCAATAGCATAACTAGAGCCAAATACTGATAGTAGAATAAAACTAGTTACAGCCATAGATCCGAATTAACTAAAATAGAAAGTGAATAAACCTAATAAGGAATAATAGGGAATAACTAAATGTACAACAAACTAAAATGGTATAGAATAAAATTAAAAGAAAGCAAAAGTAAACAATTTAAAAAGAAATAACAGTAAATAGGAATTGGAGGAACTAAAAGAAATAGCAAGAATTAGAAGAGCTAACAAGAAGCTAAGAAGCAAAAGAAGAAGTAAGAAGCAAGAATAAAAAGCAATAAAGCAAAAAAACAAAGCACAAGAAAAAAGCAAAAAGAAAGAAGAAAGGAATAAGAGAACAAATGGGAATCGCAAGAGCTACGCCGAAAAGCAGAAGCAAAACAAAAAAGAAGTAACAAAACAAGAAAGTAAGAGCTAAGAAAAAGGCAACAAAACAAAGAAAGTATAAAAGTAACAAGCACTAATTTTGCCTAAAAGAAAAGTACGGACATGTAAGAATGCAAACCTGGCATAGCTAGATCAAAAACACAAACCAAATCAAGTTAAAAGGCATTGTGCCCAAGCTAACAGTATTCTTCAACCCAACCACTGCTTATATGCCTAATGATTAATCCAAACTAATTTAACTAAGCTTGAGAACCAAATCACTAATATAAATAGTATGGAACAGAGAATCATCCCTACCAGGGAGCCCGAAGAGTCAAAAAAACGCAGTGTAACAAATTGTTTAAAGCGGGAAAACTAAAGGCTAAAAGAACGGACCTAAATAATTGTTATAACTGCAAAGCCTAAACAAGGAAAGTAATATTAAAAGAAAGTAAACCCAATAGTCAACAAATAAAAGGACAAGAAAAAAAACTAACTACAAGCTAATAAGAAGCAAAGGAATAAATGAAGAAATCCAGGAAACTAAAGAGAAAGGCAAACATGGAAGCCACAGAGTAAGTACCAAAAGAAGAAAGAACAAGAAGAAAAAAAAAAACTAACCCTAATAACAAAACTATGGAATTTAGCAATTACCAAAAAAGCAAAGAAGTTAAAAATAATAAGAGGAACTAAAGCGAAAAAGTACTAAAATTTGATCTCAACTAAGAAGTGGGCCAAGAACAAAGAATTAGAACCAAAAATTGCTTCCCAGAACTAGCTACATAACTAAGCAGTCTTAAATAGGCTTGACCGAAAAGATCAAATAATTACCCTAAATAAGCATCACCAAACCCTAGTCACATGCAAACACTGTTTAGAAATGAGAAGAAGGTAAAGCTAAAAGTAAAAGACAAATTAACTATAGGTAAATACTGGTAAATACCATGACCTGACAAGAAGTATGATAACAAAGAAAGAAACAAAATAAAAATAATAAATGGTACTAAACCTAGAATTAAAAACCCTAAATGGGCCAATAGATATAAAAAAAAGAGGGAAAGGATAGCAGATTGAAGAAACAAAGAGAATAAGAAGCCAATGAGAGTCTAAAAACCAGATACTAAAAGTCAGGACAAGAAGTAACTGAAGTGAAAGCAGGCCACTAAGGAACAATAGCAAATGAACGAAGAAGACCTAAGGGCCAAGCTAAAGCCAGAAACAAAAGACACAATCAAACTAAAAAAACAAAATATAAAACTTAGAAAGAAATAGGAAAAGAAAAAATGACTAAGGAATGAGATGAAAAGTCCAAGAACTTAAGCAGATAACAAAAAGAAAGTAGAAGAAGACAAAGAATACAGCTAATAACGGGACATGAAGAATTGAAAACATGAAGCTCGGGCTCAGGAAAGCAATAAGAAAACTAAATAAGTAACAAAGAATAGCCATTAAGCTGAAACTAAAACAGATTTAGAGCACAAAAAATAAAAAATAAAGAAAGAGTGAGTAACCCATATGAAAACCTCCTAACTAAGCTAATTTACTAGTGAAGTAAAAAAGAGCAAAACAAAACTAAAATAAGAGAAACAAAGAAGCTAATAAGCATATAAGAGAAAGCATAAATTAAAATAAAAAATAAAAATGCGAGGCTAAGCCAAGGAAGGGAAAACAAGAAGAGATCATCAGAAAGCAGTGCTCAAGAAAGAACTAAAGAGGACCAAAGAAAAGTAAACAAGAAACTTAATAAGAAGAAGTAAAGCCAAATAAATTGAATTATTGAAACCAATAATTTAACAAGGTCTATTACAAAACAAAATTTAAGAAAAAGCTAACAAAGCAAAAAGCTAAAGTAAATGAAGCCTAAAGGTAAGAAGCATGGCTAAGAGAGCGGGCATGATAGGCAAGTAACATAGCCAGAAAGCTCTCAAAAACGAAGCAGGTTGCTAACCTGCTCTTAAACCGGACGTTGAAACCAAACTAAAATCAAATTTAACTAATAACTTAATTTACCCTAAACTAAATAGTTTAGCTAATCTAACGACACAGGTAGTAAGAGACCAAGCCAAACTAAGCTAAAGAAGCAATAATAAAAAAATAGTGCCAGAAGCGACAAATGCAGACCAAGTAAGAAGAAAAGATACCACCAATAGATACAAGTTAAACATAAGCAAAACACACCAATCAAATGTAACTAATGTAGGATAACAAAGCAAAAAGGGGCCCAATATAAAAAGAAATGTAACAAAAAGAATAGAAAGAAGGAAGCTATAAAAACAAAATAATAAATATTATAAGTAAAAATAAGGAAGAAGAAACAAAGATCAATAGGCTAAGGATTCAACAAAGTAAACAATAAGGAATAAAAATGAGAGCAACTAATAAAAGATAAAAGCGTTTAAGAAGCATGCTAGAAAGCAAATTTAAGAAAACAAGACAGAACCAGAAAGTAAAGAACGAAAAAAAACTAATCTGAAGCCTAAGGTAGAGCAGAACAAAATCCCAAAAGAAGAAGAAGAGTTAAAAAAGACCGAAAGAAAGCCATACATGAACAAAAAAAAATAATTGCTGCAATAAAGCCAACTAGATATTGCAACCATAACCAAAACAAAAATACAAAATGAAGGAATTAAAATTAAAAGTAATTCTAAACATAAAGCTATATCAAAGTAAAAAATGTGGCTAAATAGAATAGAGGTGTGGAACACTAGAGATCTAAGATTAGGGATTATGTTCCTAACCCTAACCATTTTGAAATTCATTTACAATTCGACTTTTTGCCTAACCTTAACCAATTTGAGGATTAATGCTTAATTGGACTTATTGCCTAAACCTAAAATAGAGTTTGCCTAACCCTAAACCGTATTTTTAATCCTAACCCTAACCAGATTTTTATGGGAGCCCTAACCCTAACCGTATTCTAATTTTAGCCCTAACCTTAACCATATTTCTATTTTATTTAAAACCCTAACCATTTTGTTTTTCTAACCCTAACCATATTTAACCCTAATCGTATTCTAATTTTAGCCCTAACCTTAACCATATTTTTTATTTATAACCCTAACCGTATTCTAATTTTAGCCCTAACCTTAACCATATTTTTATTTATAACCCTAACCATATTTTATTTTCCTAACCCTAACCACACCTAACCATATTTTATTTTCCTAATCCTAACCACATTTAACCCTAAGTTTTAATTCTATTTTTTTATTATTTTATTATTTTTATTTTATTTATTTTTATTTTTTATTTTTATTTTTATTTTATTTATTTTTTATTTTTTTTTTTTTTTTTTTTTATTTATTTTATTTATTTTATTTTTTATTTTTTTTTTTTTATTTATTTATTTTATTTTTTTGAATTTTTTATTATTTTTTAAAAAATTTTTTAATTTATTTTCTTATCTGTTTTATTTTACTAACCCTAATTGTTAATACCATTATACTATAAGAAAAACTTTTTCTAACATTAAAAATAGTTCATATAGTTAAAAAAACATTGGAGTTAGAGTTAATAACATTGAATTTAATGTGGTTTGGCATTTATGGAGTTAAAACAGACTTTGTCACTTATATTTGGGAAGGTAGAAAAACTAAAACTGGGAAGGTAGAAAAACTAAAACTGGGAGGAGTTTACAAAAGTATAAAAGGGGGGGAGGCACAGAGAGCTCATTCTTGCTCTGAGCTCTGAAGGGATCACATCTCAGTTTGGGCAAGAACCGTGCTTGTGTTTTTCAGTTTTTAGTGTGCCTTAGCCTGAGGAAGACCCCTACGGGTCGAAACGTCGCTGCAGGGGCACACATTTTGATTATTTGAATTAAAAAAAACAAGTTTTATTTTTTTTGATTTTTATTTTATTTCATTTAAAAACAAATCAGTTCATTTAAAGTTACATTACACTTTATTTCATATTATTTCATTTACTTTAAAATATATAAATAAAAACACCACTACTACTTACCTTGTCCATTGTACCCCACGATGGGGTCGTGGCAGGATGGTTGGACCCTGGTTCGCTATGGCAAACGCCGTCAGCGAACCAAGGGTCAGGATTTGCGGACAGTTGGCTGGGGGATGGCCAGAGCACCACCTGTCTCCAATTGGAGACAGGTACCAACCCCTCGACCTAACCAGCCCGTGCCTCCTCCAGCTAGCTCATCTCGCTATTTCGGACCGCAGTCCAGGTCCTATGCGTCGGTCACCCGCCAAACAACAGGGAGAGTGGTTTTTGTACCCACAGCTCCAGCTTCACGTGGGCAGGGGTTTGTTCAGGGTCAACAACAACAACCCACAGACCCCAAGTTTGGCAAATTAGTGCGCCAATTGCATTCGGTGATCAAAATGGTTCATCATTTGCAGAATGTTGCAGACAAAAAGAGGACAAAGCAGATCCATTAACGATCTCTCGCATGGTGAATACTTTGTCCACTATGATAAAGCCAGCATCTCCCACTCCAAACACTTTGGAGATGATTAGGGAATGCTAAAAACTGGGGTATACTACCCTACTGATTTTGGAGGACCACTATACACTTGGTCTGGAGACTATTTTGTCTGACCTGTCAAAAGACCTGTGTGCAGAGTGGAAAACGGCATTTGAGGTGGCTACCAGATGGGCCAAGAGAAATCTGCCTCGTATCACTAAGGGGTGATTGATCACGCAGAGGCTTTGATCACGGCTTGCGGTGGGTCTAAGAAGGATTCAGGCGCACAATGCCTCCTGGATTTAGACACTCCAGAACAAGCCTCAGATGCACAGCAAACATCAGGGCCACAACAAACAGCAGGGCCACAACAAACTGATGGACAACAACAAACGGATGGGCAACAACCAACACACACCATACAAACAAAGCAGTCAACACTTCAACAGGTTGACAAAACCACAACCACTACACAGCAAACATCCGAAACAGCCAAAACATGCACTGTTGCCACAATGACTGATCAGGTGTCTGATTTGGCACCTGGAGACCCTGGAGGTAATGCTCAGGGGACGGGAACAGGGGAGCTTCCTTCTCCAATTCTACCCCTCAATCCAAACCTCAAAGGACAGAGAGAAAACGTGCTCCAGCAGTGATTCCGGAGGATAGTTTTGACTTTAGCATTGTCAGCTTTGAGGAGGGAGAAAGAAGAAAGAAAAAAGAAAGTGAGGTCAGGAGAGACTCCACCTTGGTGAGAGTTCCAGTGACTCAACCACCATTGGAGATGGAGGAAGGGGTAGATTGGATAGAACTCCAACCTTGACTCCTATTAGGAGCGAGACAGTTCCCAAACAGGGAGCGGGAACCGAGGTGCAAGTTGCAGCCATGGTTCACCAGGAACGGAGTTCTGACCAAGAATCCCAGAGGTGGGATCCGGGTTAGATTCGATGAGGACTCGTTGTTAGACTGGACCTCTTCTCCTGTTCCATACAAGTTTAATGTGAAAAGACACATTACCACAACCAGAAAGATGTCTGACTGGACATTGAGTGTAAGCAGAAAATGGGTAATTCTGGGAGATTCGAATCTCTAGGATTGCCACTCACTCAATCCCAGATCTGCAAGTGGATAGCTATCCAGGCGCGAATTTCAGACATGCCCAGGCTATCATTTCAAAAGCAACTAGCCAGACTGTGGTAGAGAAAGTTGTCCTCTCATTTGGATTAAACTCCAAGGGACAAAGAGTCAAAGAGACAGCAGTAAAACAAATGCAAGCAGCTGTGAGAGCAGCTAAGAAAAAGTTTCCATATGCTGAAATATGGATTCCACTGGTCAATTACTCTACTTCTTTGACCAATGCAGAGCAAACTACGCTGCAGATGCTCAACTCTCACATCCTACGGAACTTGCCTTACATTCCTTTACTGTCGAACTCGGAGTTCCGTACGGAAAGTGATCATGTCCATTGGACCAAAAGGACTGCGAAAGCAATGCTTGCTCATTGGGCTTCTTATTTAAACTTAAGAGCCCTGTAAGCCTCGACGAGGAGGGGAACAAGGGGTCGAGACCCCTTTTGTCCCAGAATGTCATAGTCTTGGCTCCAAATTTTAAGCTTTCGGAGACTCAGTTTGCACTGTTAAATAGGGGATTGACTTTCATCCCTTCCATAAATTTAGATAAAGGTCAAAGGGAACAATTACAATTGGATATGCAAAATTATCACAGAAGAATTAAATTAGCGGCATTTTTTGGTGGTAAATCAAAACAAGTATACAAACCTTCTCCGTTTTCGGCGACGTCCAGTTGGATGCCACCATCTGAAAAATTACCACCAGAAGTTAATTTCTTGGTTAAAAAAGATCAAAAGGAATTTATGAAACATTTTAGAAAATATCAGGAAAAACCAAATTTAACACAAGAAGAAAGATTGGCCTTAAAAGAATTGATGTTAAATAAACATATTGTTATTAAGCCTGCCGATAAGGGTAGCGCAGTTGTCATTCTTGGAAGGGATCAGTATATTTTTGAAGTATGTCGTCAGTTGAACGATAAGACCTATTATACTAAATTGGAGGAGCCAATTTATTTACAAACAGTACCTATTGTGCATAATATTATTAATAATCTACGTAAAAACAAATACATTACTGAGAAACAGAAGCAATATTTAAAAGGGGACCATGAACCTAGGATTGAAGGTTTTATATTCTGCCAAAGATTCATAAAGACCCACAAAATGGACAGTTCCTTGTATAATTCCCCAGGAAGACCCATTGTGTCTGATTGTGGCAGTGAAACATATCAAACGGCCGAATTTATTGATTATTTTTAAATCCATTATCAGTTAAACATCCATCATACATAAAAGATACATACCATTTCGTTAACATTATTAAAAGTTTAAAACTCCTAAAAATAGTTTTTTCTTTACTATTGATATTGACAGTCTTTATACTAATATTGATATTAAAGCTGGATTATTGGCAGTTAAAAATATTCTTCAAAAATACCCTGATCACAAACGGCCAGATTCAATTATTACAACTGTTGGAAATTAATTTAACGAGAAATGATTTGAATTCAATGGAGAATATTTCTTGCAAATTAAAGGCACAGCCATGGGCAAAAGATTTGCCCCTGCCTATCTGAACATTTTTATGGCAGATTGGGAGGAAAAAGCTCTCGGTAAATGTGGTAAAAAACCCCTTTATTATTTTAGGTACTTGGACGACATTTTTGGTATTTGGACTCATTCAAAGGAGGATTTTGCAGTTTTCATTAATATTTTGGATACTCATGACCCATCTATCAGACTGAAATATGAGTCGGATGAAAATTCAATCAATTTTTTAGATACAACAGTATATAAAGGAGTAAATTTTGATTTGACAGGAAAATTGGATATTAAAGTGTACTTTAAAGAAACGGATACTCATGCTTTACTTTTTAAAACCAGTTTCCATCCAAAGCATACTTATAGAGGACTCATAAAGTCACAATTAATGAGATTCCAAAGGATTTGTACACAAAAATCAGATTTTGAGGAAGCAGTAAAAATTCTTTTTGGGTCATTGAGAAAACGTGGATATTCAAGATGGTTTTTGAGAGTATGTCTTAGATCATTTCATGTTTTTAGACCTAAAGTTCAACAGGAACTAATTCCTTTGATCACAGATTTTTCTACAGTGATCTTATTCCTAACCCTAACCATTTTTGAAATTCATTTACAATTCGACTTTTTTGCCTAACCTTAACCAATTTGAGGATTAATGCTTAATTGGACTTATTGCCTAAACCTAAAATAGAGTTTGCCTAACCCTAAACCGTATTTTTAATCCTAACCCTAACCAGACTTTTTATGTTTGGAGCCCTAACCCTAACTAACGTATTCTAATTTTAGCCCTAACCTTAACCATATTTCTATTTTATTTAAAACCCTAACCATTTTGTTTTTCTAACCCTAACCATATTTAACCCTAATCGTATTCTAATTTTAGCCCTAACCTTAACCATATTTTTATTTATAACCCTAACCGTATTCTAATTTTAGCCCTAACCTTAACCATATTTTTTATTTATAACCCTAACCATATTTTATTTTCCTAACCCTAACCACACCTAACCATATTTTATTTTCCTAATCCTAACCACATTTAACCCTAAGTTTTAATTCTATTTTTTTTATTATTTTTATTTTTTTTTTTATTATTTTTTTTTTTTTATTTTTTTATTTTTATTTTATTTATTTTTTATTTTTATTTTTTTTTTTTTATTTATTTTATTTATTTTATTTTTTTTTTTTTTTTTATTTATTTATTTTTTTTTTTTTTTGAATTTTTTTATTATTTTTTTAAAAAAAAATTTTTTAATTTATTTTCTTATCTGTTTTATTTTACTAACCCTAATTGTTAATACCATTATACTATAAGAAAAACTTTTTCTAACATTAAAAATAGTTCATATAGTTAAAAAACATTGGAGTTAGAGTTAATAACATTGAATTTAATGTGGTTTGGCATTTATGGAGTTAAAAACAGACTTTGTCACTTATATTTGGGAAGGTAGAAAAACTAAAACTGGGAAGGTAGAAAAACTAAAACTGGGAGGAGTTTACAAAAGTATAAAAGGGGAGGGAGGCACAGAGAGCTCATTCTTGCTCTGAGCTCTGAAGGGATCACATCTCAGTTTGGGCAAGAACCGTGCTTGTGTTTTTCAGTTTTTAGTGTGCCTTAGCCTGAGGAAGACCCCTACGGGTCGAAACGTCGCTGCAGGGGCACACATTTTGATTATTTGAATTAAAAAAAACAAGTTTTATTTTTTTTGATTTTTATTTTATTTCATTTAAAAACAAATCAGTTCATTTAAAGTTACATTACACTTTATTTCATATTATTTCATTTACTTTAAAATATATAAATAAAAAACACCACTACTACTTACCTTGTCCATTGTACCCCACGATGGGGTCGTGGCAGGATGAGTTGGACCCTGGTTCGCTATGGCAAGCGCCGTCAGCGAACCAAGGGTCAGGATTTATGGACAGTTGGCTGGGGATGGCCAGAGCACCACCTGTCTCCAATTGGAGACAGGTACCAACCTCGACCTAACCCAACCCTAACCTAACCCTAACCCTAACCCTAACCCTAACCCTAACCCTAACCCTAACCCTAACCCTAACCCTAACCCTAACCCTAACCCTAACCCCTAACCCTAACCCTAACCCCCTAACCCTAACCCTAACCCTAACCCTAACCCCCCCCTAACCCAGGAAAATCATATAAAAACTGTAAAATTAGAAAAAACAAAAAAAAATATAATAATAAAAAACAAAAAAGAATAATGATAACAATTAAAAAGCAATTGATTTTAGTTTAAAAACATTATTTTTTATTTAATTATTATAAATATTATGATTTTATGTTAAAAAAGGTATTTTTATGTTAAAAAAATACATTAATAGGTGAAATGCACCTTTAAAATGCTTATTTTAGGTTAAAATATACATTAATAGGTTAAATGCACCTTTAAAACCTTTTATTTTAAGTTAAAACTCTTTAAAAGCTAAGTTCATTTGAAAAAGACGAATTTTAAAAAAAACCGATCACCAGTATAAATAGGAGCGCATAGGAGAGCTCATTCATTCTTGCTCTGACCAGCGAAGAGCACACATCTCTCCAGGCTGCAGCAAGAGATTTTCATTTTACAGTGTGCCTACCTGAAGAAGACCCATCAGGATCTAAACGTTGTCGGCACACTATTTGATTTATTGATTTATTGATTATTATTTATTGATCGGTTTAATTAAAAAACAGTTTTTTCTATTTTTAGGAAACTCTTTTGGTTTTAATTCATTTTTTCTTTTGATCTTGATTTAAAACCTATTTCTTCCCTTTTGGGAAGACACTTTTAGTTCATTTTTCTAAAAACAAAAAACAACAAAAAATCAAAAATAAACAAAAATAATACAAAAAAATATATATACAACATGTACGATGACGGGTGGAGGGTGGTACGCCACGGGCGGAGAGCCCAGCGTGACGCGCCAACTCCAACCCCAGAGGATTGGTGGTACGGAGAGGTCCGTGGGTGGAAGGACCGTGCACCCACCTTCCCTTGAAAAAAGAAGGGAAGGACTCAGGTCCCCACACCTAACCAGCCAGTGCCTCCCCAAGGGCTTCCCGTTACACTGGTCCACAATCCCGCTCATATGCGGCAGTGGTGCGAGGTCAAAACCACGACCAGCCCGCAGATGGGTTTCTCCACGGGCCAGAGATCCAGGGGTCGTGAAACAACCAGCTGACCCTCAATTTGGGAAACTGGTTGAAAGTTGCATCGGGTCATCAAAATGGTGCATCATTTGAAAATGTGACACCAAAGCCTGAGAAAGCTGAGCCCCGGATGATTTCAAGGATGGTGGAAATCCTGTCGGGGATGATTAAACCAGCTTCCCCAACAGAGCATACAGCAGAAATGATTGCTGGAAATGCTAAAAATTGGGGTTATAACACCTACCTCATCCTCACGGAGCACTATGAGACCGCTCTTGATGACCTTCTGGAGGAACTTCCAGCAATCCTCACCTCGGACTGGAAGAAGGCCTTTGAGGTGTCTGTTCGGTGGGCAAAAAGGAACCTGCCACGCATCTCAAAGGAGGCTCTGGAGCATGCGGAGGCCATGATCACAGCTATGGAGGGATCCGAGGATCCAGGACAGGGTCAGGATCAGGCTCCGGCTCCGGCTCCGGCTCCGGCTCCAGTGCCGCAGCAGACTGCCGTGTCTGTTCAGACTGGGGATCTACAACGTCCGGCAGTCACAACCTCGGTGTCTACGGACACGAGGGATTTAGTAGTGGTGGAGGAGGAAAGCCCAAGTCCTGTAGTCCCTCCTCAGAGACAGAGGAGGAGGAGACGCAGGAGTCCTATCATTGAGGAGGACAGTGAGCTTCTTGACATTCAGGACCAACAGTCCGAAATGGTGGAGGTATCCACAGAAATGGATCCTCCAGTCCATCACTCCACACGCTCAGACCTTGAAGCTCTTTTTGATGAGTTACAGGCCGAGGAAGAGCAGCTCGAAAGAGAGGCTGAAGCGGCTCTTCAGGCCTCAGGGCCAGTTGTGGCTCAAGTCCATCAGGAGGAGTCCCTGATTGATGAGGACGAGCTCTTTGAGGAGTCTTTTGACCACTTCACCAGTCCAGAGCCACCAAGATTCAGGGTACACAGACACCCTAATACCCAAAGGAAGCTAACGGAGTGGGACTTGGTGGTCAAAAAGAAATATCTCATCATTGGAGATTCAAATCTTTGCAGTCTACCGGACTTTTTTAACAAAAACCTGCAGGTGGACAGTTTCCCAGGGGCTCATTTTCGACATGGGCAGGCCCTAATGGAGAAGACGGTGCCACCTACAGACATAGCGGTAGAAAAGATTGTTTTGTCTTTCGGCATGAACAGCAGGGGAAACAAGTCTAAGGAGACCACAGTGAAGAATCTACAGGGGCTCTGAGGTCCACTAAACGGAAGTTCCCTATTCAGAAATTTGGATTCCCTGATTAACTTTTCAAGCTCTCTTCCGCAAGAGGAACAGGAGAATCTGCGGACTCTGAATGAGTATATTGAAAAGAACATGCCTTTCATTCCCCTCCTACCTGACGACAAGTTCCAGACGGAGGTGGACGATGTTCACTGGACTGCTGAGACAGGCAGGGCCATGTTTGAGCACTGGATGGCGGTGTTAAACTTCCCTCCCCTGAATCTGGAACGAGAGGGGAGAGGGATCACAGTCCTTTCAGGCTAAAGACGTAGTGGTTTTGGCAAAAAACTTTCAACTTTCCAAGCCACAATTTGATCTTCTTAGCAAAGGATTGTCCTTCATTCCAACTCTCGATATTGGTAGGGATCTAAAAAGAATTTGGAACATGATATGCAAAATTATCACCGTAAAATCAAATTGGCTGCTTTCTTTAGAGATTCAAATAGGAGAAAGATTTTACCTTTTATGGGTACATCTACTTGGACACCGCCATTGGAATCATTACCGCCTGAGATTGTTGATTTGATTCATGAAGATACAGAAGTTGCAAAAAAATTATTTAAAGAGTTATTTAAGGAAAATTATCATAGTTCAATTCAGGAAAAATGTAATTTATCATTAGAAGAAGTTAAAGCGTTAAGAGATTTAAAACATGCAAAACATATAGTGATTAAGCCTGCTGACAAAGGGTCAGCAGTGGTCATTATGAGCAGAGAACAATATGTTTTTGAGGTTCAACGACAACTCAATGATCCTGTTTATTATGAAAAACTGGATAAACCTATGTTTTGGGACACTATTCCTATAGTAAAAGACATTATTGAGACTTTAAAAAAGAAGAAATTTATTAATGCAAAACAGGGACAATTTTTGATTGGAAATGTTCAACCCAGAGAAAGGAGGTTTTACATATTACCCAAAATTCACAAAAGCCCAGAGAAATGGACAATTCCTTTTGAAGTCCCTCCAGGTAGACCCATTGTGTCTGACTGTGGGAGTGAGACCTATGGGACAGCCGAATTTTTGGATTATTATTTGAATCCATTGTCCACTAAACATCCTTCCTATGTTAGGGACACATACCATTTTATTGATATTGTTCGAAATTTAAGTATTACTTCAGAATTTCACTTTTTTTCTATGGATGTGGATAATTTATATACAAATATTCCTATTCAGGCGGGAATTAATTGTGTAAAAGAGATCTTTAAAAAGTTTCCAGATCCTGAAAGACCGGATGAAGAACTGTTAAAACTATTGGAAATTAATTTAACTCGTAATGATTTTATGTTTGATGATAAATATTATTTACAAATTAAAGGGACAGCCATGGGTAAGAAGTTTGCCCCCGCATATGCCAACATTTTCATGGCTAATTGGGAACAGGAAGTCTTCCTTAAATGCCCGAAAAAACCAGATTATTATTTACGATATCTTGATGATATTTGGGGAATTTGGACGGGGTCTGAACAAGAATTCCAAGAATTTGTAAACATTCTAAATTCCCATGATCCATCTATTAAACTAAAAACAGAAGTTGACAAACAATCCATTGATTTCCTAGACACTACGGTGTTCAAAGGACCAGATTTCAACAATACTTGTAAATTAGATATTAAAGTACATTTTAAAGTCACAGACACACATGCTTTGTTACATAAGAAAAGTTTTCACCCAAAACATACCTTTCGGGGTATTGTGAAGTCGCAACTTCTCCGGTTTAGACGGATCTGTACAAGAAGAGATTCCTTTACTGAAGCAATCCGGATTTTATTTAGAGCCCTTAGGAAAAGAGGCTATTCTAGGAGTTTTTGAGACATTGTTTAAAGAATTTTCAAGAGAAAAGGTTCGGCAGAAGGAGGATTTGATCCCCTTATTACCAAGTTTTCCTCAATTTCTAAAAATTGAATGGAAAACTCAAGACCAATTTTGAGGAAATTGTAGTTCATGGAGAAGTGCTCCCTAACTCTAAAATAATTTCAGCATATAAGAGAAACAAAAATCTGGGAGATTTTCTAGTACGAGCCAAACTCCCATCATTGACTTCAGACAAACCACAGATGCTGGAGTCACAATTTGTTAAGTTAAAATTTGTAAGGAATGTTAGAAATGGAACGTTGATTAATATTTCTCAAAGATTTTGTACAAGGTCTAAAAATTGTATTTATCTCATTTATTGTTCTAAGTGTAAAATTAAATATGTTGGAGAAACCAAAAATACTTTATCTACTAGAATGGCACAGCATAGATATAATGTTAGAAATAAGAAAAAGAAGTACATACACCTTTGGTTAAACATTTTTGAAACATGATTTGGAATCTATGAGAATGGCGGGATTACAGAAGGATTTGAGTTGGACGGATTTGGAGCGGAAAAAGAAAGAGAGATATTGGATATTTTTGTTGGGGACAAGGAAACCGTTTGGGTTGAATGTAAAATTGGGATGAATTTTTATGACAATTATCAGGATTCATTCCAACCCCATTTATTTATATTTATCACCCATTCTTGCCTAACCTTAACCCCCCAACCTGAATTTAAATACCTAACCCTAACCAGTTTTTGTTAAAGCCCTAACCCTAACCATCTATTTCTTTTAGCCCCAATCTTAACCAGAATTTAATTTTGGCCCTAACCCTAACCATATGTGTTATGGCCCTAACCTTAACCAGATTCTTATTTTAGCCCTAACCCTAACCACATTCTATTTTTCTAACCCTAACCTTAACCTATTAATTATTTATTTTAGCCCTAACCCTAACCACATTGTATTCTTCTAACCCTAACCCTAACCTATTAATTATTTATTTTAGTCCAAACCCTAATTTATAATCCTAACCTTAACCACTTTAATTATTTATTTTAGCCCCAACCCTAATTAATAATCCTAACCCTAACCACTTTCATTATTTATTTTAGCCCAAACCCCTATCAGTAATCCTAACCCTAACCAATTATTTATGTTAATTTTATCCAGGTTCAATTCTATGTTCATTGTTTCAAAAGATAAAAAACAGGAAAATCATATAAAAACTGTAAAATTAGAAAAAACAAAAAAAATATAATAATAAAAAACAAAAAAGAATAATGATAACAATTAAAAAGCAATTGATTTTAGTTTAAAAACATTATTTTTTATTTAATTATTATAAATATTATGATTTTATGTTAAAAAGGTATTTTTATGTTAAAAAATACATTAATAGGTGAAATGCACCTTTAAAATGCTTATTTTAGGTTAAAATATACATTAATAGGTTAAATGCACCTTTAAAACCTTTTATTTTAAGTTAAAACTCTTTAAAAGCTAAGTTCATTTGAAAAAGACGAATTTTAAAAAAACCGATCACCAGTATAAATAGGAGCGCATAGGAGAGCTCATTCATTCTTGCTCTGACCAGCGAAGAGCACACATCTCTCCAGGCTGCAGCAAGAGATTTTCATTTTACAGTGTGCCTACCTGAAGAAGACCCATCAGGGATCGAAACGTTGTCGGCACACTATTTGATTTATTGATTTATTGATTATTATTTATTGATCGGTTTAATTAAAAAACAGTTTTTTTTCCTATTTTTAGGAAACTCTTTTGGTTTTAATTCATTTTTTCTTTTGATCTTGATTTAAAACCTATTTCTTCCCCCTTTTGGGAAGACACTTTTAGTTCATTTTTCTAAAAACAAAAACAACAAAAAAAATCAAAAATAAACAAAAATAATAAAAAAAATATATATATACATGATGGGTGGAGGGTGGTACGCCACGGGCGGAGAGCCCAGCGATGCCAACTCCAACCCCAGAGGATTGGGTACGGAGGTCCGTGGATTTGGGAAACTGGTTTGAAAGTTGCATCGGGTCATCAAAATGGTGCATCATTTTGAAAATGTGACACCAAAGCCTGAGAAAGCTGAGCCCCGGATGATTTCAAGGATGGTGGAAATCCTGTCGGGATGATTAAACCAGCTTCCCCAACAGAGCATACAGCAGAAATGATTGCTGGAAATGCTAAAATTGGGGTTATAACACCTACCTCATCCTCACGGAGCACTATGAGACCGCTCTTGATGACCTTCTGGAGGAACTTCCAGCAATCCTCACCTCAGACTGGAAGAAGGCCTTTGAGGTGTCTGTTCGGTGGGCAAAAAGGAACCTGCCACGCATCTCAAAGGAGGCTCTGGAGCATGCGGAGGCCATGATCACAGCTATGGAGGGATCCGAGGATCCAGGACAGGGTCAGGGTCAGGATCAGGCTCCGGCTCCGGCTCCGGCTCCAGTGCAGTGCAGCAGACTGCCGTGTCTGTTCAGACTGGGGATCTACAACGTCCGGCAGTCACAACCTCGGTGTCTCACGGACACGAGGGATTTAGTAGTGGTGGAGGAGGAAAGCCCAAGTCCTGTAGTCCCTCCTCAGAGACAGAGGAGGAGGAGACGAGGAGTCCTATCATTGAGGAGGACAGTGAGCTTCTTGACATTCAGGACCAACAGTCCGAAATGGTGGAGGTATCCACAGAAATGGATCCTCCAGTCCATCACTCCACACGCTCAGACCTTGAAGCTCTTTTGATGAGTTACAGGCCGAGGAAGAGCAGCTCGAAAGAGAGGCTGAAGCGGCTCTTCAGGCCTCAGGGCCAGTTGTGGCTCAAGTCCATCAGGAAGAGTCCCTGATTGATGAGGACAAGCTCTTTGAGGAGTCTTTTGACCACTTCACCAGTCCAGAGCCACCAAGATTCAGGGTACACAGACACCCTAATACCCAAAGGAAGCTAACGGAGTGGGACTTGGTGGTCAAAAAGAAATATCTCATCATTGGAGATTCAAATCTTTGCAGTCTACCGGACTTTTTTAACAAAAACCTGCAGGTGGACAGTTTCCCAGGGGCTCATTTTCGACATGGGCAGGCCCTAATGGAGAAGACGGTGCCACCTACAGACATAGCGGTAGAAAAGATTGTTTTGTCTTTCGGCATGAACAGCAGGGGAAACAAGTCTAAGGAGACCACAGTGAAGAATCTACAGGGGGCTCTGAGGTCCACTAAACGGAAGTTCCCCTATTCAGAAATTTGGATTCCCCTGATTAACTTTTCAAGCTCTCTTCCGCAAGAGGAACAGGAGAATCTGCGGACTCTGAATGAGTATATTGAAAAGAACATGCCTTTCATTCCCCTCCTACCTGACGACAAGTTCCAGGCGGAGGTGGGCGATGTTCACTGGACTGCTGAGACAGGCAGGGCCATGTTTGAGCACTGGATGGCGGTGTTAAACTTCCCTCCCCTGAATCTGGAGCGAGAGGGGGAGAGGGATCACTGATCCTTTCAGGCTAAAGACGTAGTGGTTTTGGCAAAAAACTTTCAACTTTCCAAGCCACAATTTGATCTTCTTAGCAAAGGATTGTCCTTCATTCCAACTCTCGATATTGGTAGGGATCTAAAAAGAATTTGGAATATGATATGCAAAATTATCACCGTAAAATCAAATTGGCTGCTTTCTTTAGAGATTCAAATAGGAGAAAGATTTTACCTTTTATGGGTACATCTACTTGGACACCGCCATTGGAATTATTACCGCCTGAGATTGTTGATTTGATTCATGAAGATACAGAAGTTGCAAAAAAATTATTTAAAGAGTTATTTAAGGAAAATTATCATAGTTCAATTCAGGAAAAATGTAATTTATCATTAGAGGAAGTTAAAGCGTTAAGAGATTTAAAACATGCAAAACATATAGTGATTAAGCCTGCTGACAAAGGGTCAGCAGTTGTCATTATGAGCAGAGAACAATATGTTTTTGAGGTTCAACGACAACTCAATGATCCTGTTTATTATGAAAAACTGGATAAGCCTATGTTTTGGGACACTATTCCTATAGTAAAAGATATTATTGAGACTTTAAAAAGAAGAAATTTATTAATGCAAAACAGGGACAATTTTGATTGGAAATTTTCAACCCAGAGAAAGGAGATTTTACATATTACCCAAAATTCACAAAAGCCCAGAGAAATGGACAATTCCTTTTGAAGTCCCTCCAGGTAGACCCATTGTGTCTGACTGTGGGAGTGAGACCTATGGGACAGCCGAATTTTTGGATTATTATTTGAATCCATTGTCCACTAAACATCCTTCCTATGTTAGGGACACATACCATTTTATTGATATTGTTCGAAATTTAAGTATTACTTCAGAATTTCACTTTTTTTCTATGGATGTGGATAATTTATATACAAATATTCCTATTCAGGCGGGAATTAATTGTGTAAAAGAGATCTTTAAAAAGTTTCCAGATCCTGAAAGACCGGATGAAGAACTGTTAAAACTATTGGAAATCAATTTAACTCGTAATGATTTTATGTTTGATGATAAATATTATTTACAAATTAAAGGGACAGCCATGGGCAAGAAGTTTGCCCCCATGATATGCCAACATTTTCATGGCTAATTGGGAACAGGAAGTCTTCCTTAAATGCCCGAAAAAACCAGATTATTATTTACGATATCTTGATGATATTTGGGGAATTTGGACGGGTCTGAACAAGAATTCCAAGAATTTGTAAACATTCTAAATTCCCATGATCCATCTATTAAACTAAAAACAGAAGTTGACAAACAATCCATTGATTTCCTAGACACTACGGTGTTCAAAGGACCAGATTTCAACAATACTTGTAAATTAGATATTAAAGTACATTTTAAAGTCACAGACACACATGCTTTGTTACATAAGAAAAGTTTTCACCCAAAACATACCTTTCGGGGTATTGTGAAGTCGCAACTTCTCCGGTTTAGACGGATCTGTACAAGAAGAGATTCCTTTACTGAAGCAATCCGGATTTTATTTAGAGCCCTTAGGAAAAGAGGCTATTCTAGGAGTTTTTTGAGACATTGTTTAAAGAATTTTCAAGAGAAAAAGGTTCGGCAGAAGGAGGATTTGATCCCCCTTATTACCAAGTTTTCCTCAATTTCTAAAAAATTGAATGGAAAACTCAAGACCAATTTTGAGGAAATTGTAGTTCATGGAGAAGTACTCCCTAACTCTAAAATAATTTCAGCATATAAGAGAAACAAAAATCTGGGAGATTTTCTAGTACGAGCCAAACTCCCATCATTGACTTCAGACAAACCACAGATGCTGGAGTCACAATTTGTTAAGTTAAAATTTGTAAGGAATGTTAGAAATGGAACGTTGATTAATATTTCTCAAAGATTTTGTACAAGGTCTAAAAATTGTATTTATCTCATTTATTGTTCTAAGTGTAAAATTAAATATGTTGGAGAAACCAAAAATACTTTATCTACTAGAATGGCACAGCATAGATATAATGTTAGAAATAAGAAAGAAGTACATACACCTTTGGTTAAACATTTTTGAAACATGATTTGGAATCTATGAGAATGGCGGGATTACAGAAGGATTTGAGTTGGACGGATTTGGAGCGGAAAAGAAAGAGAGATATTGGATATTTTTGTTGGGGACAAGGAAACCGTTTGGGTTGAATGTAAAATTGGGATGAATTTTTATGACAATTATCAGGATTCATTCCAACCCCATTCATTTATATTTATCACCCATTCTTGCCTAACCTTAACCCCCAACCTAAATTTAAATACCTAACCCTAACCAGTTTTTTGTTAAAGCCCTAACCCTAACCATCTATTTCTTTTAGCCCTAATCTTAACCAGAATTTAATTTTGGCCCTAACCTAACCATATGTGTTATGGCCCTAACCTTAACCAGATTCTTATTTTAGCCCTAACCCTAACCAGATCCTTATTGTAGCCCTAACCCTAACCACATGTTATTTTTCTATCCCTAACCTTAACCTATTAATTATTTATTTTAGCCCTAACCCTAACCAGATCCTTATTTTAGCCCTAACCCTAACCACATTGTATTCTTCTAACCCTAACCTTAACCTATTATTTATTTTAGTCCAAACCCTAATTCATAATCCTAACCTTAACCACTTTAATTAATTATTTTAGCCCCAACCCTAATTAATAACCCTAACCCTAACCACTTTAATTATTTATTTTAGCCCAAAACCCTATTGAGTAATCCTAACCCTAACCAATTATTTATGTTAATTTTATCTAAGTTCAATTCTATGTTCATTGTTTTAAAAGATAAAAACAGAAAAACATATAAAAAAACTAAAAATTAGAAAAAACAAAAAATATAATAATGAAAAACAATAAAGAATAATGAAAACAATTAAAAAGCAATTGATTTTAGGTCAAAAACAATATTTTTGATTTAATCAGTATAAATATTATGATTTTATGTTTAAAAGGGTTTTTAAGTTAATAAATACATTAATAGGTGAAGTGCACCTTTAAAATGCTTTTTTATGTTAAAAATGCATTAATAGCTGAAATACACCTTTAAAACCTTTTATTTTAAGTTAAAACCTTCTAAAACTAAAGTTCATTGAAAAAGACGAATGTTAAAAAAACCGATCACAAGTATAAATAGGAGCGCATAGGAGAGCTCAGTCATTTCTGCTCAGACAGGCGAAGAGGAAACATCTCTCCAGGCTGCGGCAGGACTTTTTTTTTTCAAGTGTGCCTACCTGAAGAAGATCCATCAGGATCGAAACGTTGTCGGCACACTATTTATTTGATTTATTGATTATTATTTATTGATCGGTTTAATTAAAAACAGTTTTTTCCTATTTTTAGGAAACTCTTTTGGTTTTAATTCATTTTTCTTTTGATCTTGATTTAAAACCTATTTCTTCCCTTTTGGGAAGACACTTTTAGTTCATTTTTTCTAAAAACAAAAACAACAAAAAATCAAAAATAAACAAAAAAATAATACAAAAAATATATATATACAACATGTACGATGACGGGTGGAGGGTGGTGCGCCACGGGCGGAGAGCCCAGCGACGCGCCAACTCCAACCCCAGAGGATTGGTGGTACGGAGAGGTCCGTGGGTGGAAGGACCGTGCACCCACCTTCCCTTGAAAAAGAAGGAAGGACTCAGGTCCCCACACCTAACCAGCCAGTGCCTCCCCAAGGGCTTCCCGTTACACTGGTCCACAATCCCGCTCATATCGGCAGTGGTGCGAGGTCAAAAACCACGACCAGCCCGCAGATGGGTTTCTCCACGGGCCAGAGATCCAGGGGTCGTGAAACAACCAGCTGACCCTCAATTTGGGAAACTGGTTTGAAAGTTGCATCGGGTCATCAAAATGGTGCATCATTTGAAAAATGTGACACCAAAGCCTGAGAAAGCTGAGCCCCGGATGATTTCAAGGATGGTGGAAATCCTGTCGGGGATGATTAAACCAGCTTCCCCAACAGAGCATACAGCAGAAATGATTGCTGGAAATGCTAAAAATTGGGGTTATAACACCTACCTCATCCTCACGGAGCACTATGAGACCGCTCTTGATGACCTTCTGGAGGAACTTCCAGCAATCCTCACCTCAGACTGGAAGAAGGCCTTTTGAGGTGTCTGTTGGTGGGCAAAAAGGAACCTGCCACGCATCTCAAAGGAGGCTCTGGAGCATGCGGAGGCCATGATCACAGCTATGGAGGGATCCGAGGATCCAGGACAGGGTCAGGGTCAGGATCAGGCTCGGCTCCGGCTCCGGCTCCAGTGCCGCAGCAGACTGCCGTGTCTGTTCAGACTGGGGATCTACTGGCGTCCGGCAGTCACAACCTCGGTGTCTCACGGACACGAGGGATTTAGTAGTGGTGGAGGAGGAAAGCCCAAGTCCTGTAGTCCCTCCTCAGAGACAGAGGAGGAGGAGACGAGGAGTCCTATCATTGAGGAGGACAGTGAGCTTCTTGACATTCAGGACCAACAGTCCGAAATGGTGGAGGTATCCACAGAAATGGATCCTCCAGTCCATCACTCCACACGCTCAGACCTTGAAGCTCTTTTTGATGAGTTACAGGCCGAGGAAGAGCAGCTCGAAAGAGAGGCTGAAGCGGCTCTTCAGGCCTCAGGGCCAGTTGTGGCTCAAGTCCATCAGGAAGAGTCCCTGATTGATGAGGACAAGCTCTTTGAGGAGTCTTTTGACCACTTCACCAGTCCAGAGCCACCAAGATTCAGGGTACACAGACACCCTAATACCCAAAGGAAGCTAACGGAGTGGGACTTGGTGGTCAAAAAGAAATATCTCATCATTGGAGATTCAAATCTTTGCAGTCTACGGACTTTTTAACAAAAACCTGCAGGTGGACAGTTTCCCAGGGGCTCATTTTCGACATGGGCAGGCCCTAATGGAGAAGACGGTGCCACCTACAGACATAGCGGTAGAAAAGATTGTTTTGTCTTTCGGCATGAACAGCAGGGGAAACAAGTCTAAGGAGACCACAGTGAAGAATCTACAGGGGGCTCTGAGGTCCACTAAACGGAAGTTCCCCTATTCAGAAATTTGGATTCCCCTGATTAACTTTTCAAGCTCTCTTCCCATAAGAGGAACAGGAGAATCTGCGGACTCTGAATGAGTATATTGAAAAGAACATGCCTTTCATTCCCCTCCTACCTGACGACAAGTTCCAGACGGAGGTGGGCGATGTTCACTGGACTGCTGAGACAGGCAGGGCCATGTTTGAGCACTGGATGGCGGTGTTAAACTTCCCTCCCCTGAATCTGGAACGAGAGGGGAGAGGGATCTGAGTCCTTTCAGGCTAAAGACGTAGTGGTTTTGGCAAAAAACTTTCAACTTTCCAAGCCACAATTTGATCTTCTTAGCAAAGGATTGTCCTTCATTCCAACTCTCGATATTGGTAGGGATCTAAAAAAGAATTTGGAATATGATATGCAAAATTATCACCGTAAAATCAAATTGGCTGCTTTCTTTAGAGATTCAAATAGGAGAAAGATTTTACCTTTTATGGGTACATCTACTTGGACACCGCCATTGGAATTATTACCGCCTGAGATTGTTGATTTGATTCATGAAGATACAGAAGTTGCAAAAAATTATTTAAAGAGTTATTTAAGGAAAATTATCATAGTTCAATTCGGGAAAAATGTAATTTATCATTAGAGGAAGTTAAAGCGTTAAGAGATTTAAAACATGCAAAACATATAGTGATTAAGCCTGCTGACAAAGGGTCAGCAGTTGTCATTATGAGCAGAGAACAATATGTTTTTGAGGTTCAACGACAACTCAATGATCCTGTTTATTATGAAAAACTGGATAAGCCTATGTTTTGGGACACTATTCCTATAGTAAAAGATATTATTGAGACTTTAAAAAGAAGAAATTTATTAATGCAAAACAGGGACAATTTTTGATTGGAAATTTTCAACCCAGAGAAAGGAGATTTTACATATTACCCAAAATTCACAAAAGCCCAGAGAAATGGACAATTCCTTTTGAAGTCCCTCCAGGTAGACCCATTGTGTCTGACTGTGGGAGTGAGACCTATGGGACAGCCGAATTTTTGGATTATTATTTGAATCCATTGTCCACTAAACATCCTTCCTATGTTAGGGACACATACCATTTTATTGATATTGTTCGAAATTTAAGTATTACTTCAGAATTTCACTTTTTTTCTATGGATGTGGATAATTTATATACAAATATTCCTATTCAGGCGGGAATTAATTGTGTAAAAGAGATCTTTAAAAAGTTTCCAGATCCTGAAAGACCGGATGAAGAACTGTTAAAACTATTGGAAATCAATTTAACTCGTAATGATTTTATGTTTGATGATAAATATTATTTACAAATTAAAGGGACAGCCATGGGCAAGAAGTTTGCCCCCGCATATGCCAACATTTTCATGGCTAATTGGGAACAGGAAGTCTTCCTTAAATGCCCGAAAAAACCAGATTATTATTTACGATATCTTGATGATATTTGGGGAATTTGGACGGGGTCTGAACAAGAATTCCAAGAATTTGTAAACATTCTAAATTCCCATGATCCATCTATTAAACTAAAACAGAAGTTGACAAACAATCCATTGATTTCCTAGACACTACGGTGTTCAAAGGACCAGATTTCAACAATACTTGTAAATTAGATATTAAAGTACATTTTAAAGTCACAGACACACATGCTTTGTTACATAAGAAAAGTTTTCACCCAAAACATACCTTTCGGGTATTGTGAAGTCATAACTTCTCCGGTTTAGACGGATCTGTACAAGAAGAGATTCCTTTACTGAAGCAATCCGGATTTTATTTAGAGCCCTTAGGAAAAGAGGCTATTCTAGGAGTTTTTGAGACATTGTTTAAAGAATTTTCAAGAGAAAAGGTTCGGCAGAAGGAGGATTTGATCCCCTTATTACCAAGTTTTCCTCAATTTCTAAAAAATTGAATGGAAAACTCAAGACCAATTTTGAGGAAATTGTAGTTCATGGAGAAGTACTCCCTAACTCTAAAATAATTTCAGCATATAAGAGAAACAAAAATCTGGGAGATTTTCTAGTACGAGCCAAACTCCCATCATTGACTTCAGACAAACCACAGATGCTGGAGTCACAATTTGTTAAGTTAAAATTTGTAAGGAATGTTAGAAATGGAACGTTGATTAATATTTCTCAAAGATTTTGTACAAGGTCTAAAAATTGTATTTATCTCATTTATTGTTCTAAGTGTAAAATTAAATATGTTGGAGAAACCAAAAATACTTTATCTACTAGAATGGCACAGCATAGATATAATGTTAGAAATAAGAAAGAAGTACATACACCTTTGGTTAAACATTTTTTGAAACATGATTTGGAATCTATGAGAATGGCGGGATTACAGAAGGATTTGAGTTGGACGGATTTGGAACGGAAAAAGAAAGAGAGATATTGGATATTTTTGTTGGGGACAAGGAAACCGTTTGGGTTGAATGTAAAATTGGGATGAATTTTTATGACAATTATCAGGATTCATTCCAACCCCATTCATTTATATTTATCACCCATTCTTGCCTAACCTTAACCCCCAACCTAAATTTAAATACCTAACCCTAACCAGTTTTTGTTAAAGCCCTAACCCTAACCATCTATTTCTTTTAGCCCTAATCTTAACCAGAATTTAATTTTGGCCCTAACCTAACCATATGTGTTATGGCCCTAACCTTAACCAGATTCTTATTTTAGCCCTAACCCTAACCAGATCCTTATTGTAGCCCTAACCCTAACCACATGTTATTTTTCTATCCCTAACCTTAACCTATTAATTATTTATTTTAGCCCTAACCCTAACCAGATCCTTATTTTAGCCCTAACCCTAACCACATTGTATTCTTCTAACCCTAACCTTAACCTATTATTTATTTTAGTCCAAACCCTAATTCATAATCCTAACCTTAACCACTTTAATTAATTATTTTAGCCCCAACCCTAATTAATAACCCTAACCCTAACCACTTTAATTATTTATTTTAGCCCAAACCCCTATTGAGTAATCCTAACCCTAACCAATTATTTATGTTAATTTTATCTAAGTTCAATTCTATGTTCATTGTTTTAAAAGATAAAAAACAGAAAAAACATATAAAAACTTAAAATTAGAAAAACAAAAAAAATATAATAATGAAAAACAATAAAGAATAATGAAAACAATTAAAAAGCAATTGATTTTAGGTTAAAAACAATATTTTTTGATTTAATCAGTATAAATATTATGATTTTATGTTTAAAAAGGTATTTTTAAGTTAATAAATACATTAATAGGTGAAGTGCACCTTTAAAAATGCTTTTTTATGTTAAAAAATGCATTAATAGCTGAAATACACCTTTAAAACCTTTTATTTTAAGTTAAAACCTTCTAAAACTAAAGTTCATTGAAAAAGACGAATGTTAAAAAAACCGATCACAAGTATAAATAGGAGCGCATAGGAGAGCTCAGTCATTTCTGCTCAGACCAGCGAAGAGGAAACATCTCTCCAGGCTGCAGCAGGATTTTTTTTTTTCAAGTGTGCCTACCTGAAGAAGATCCATCAGGATCGAAACGTTGTCGGCACACACACTATTTGATTTATTGATTATTATTTATTGATCGGTTTAATTAAAAAACAGTTTTTCCTATTTTTAGGAAACTCTTTTGGTTTTAATTCATTTTTTCTTTTGATCTTGATTTAAAACCTATTTCTTCCCCTTTTGGGAAGACACTTTTAGTTCATTTTTCTAAAAACAAAAACAACAAAAAATCAAAAATAAACAAAAATAATACAAAAAAATATATATATACAACATGTACGATGTGTGGTGGAGGGTGGTACGCCACGGGCGGAGAGCCCAGCGTGACGCGCGCCAACTCCAACCCCAGAGGATTGGTGGTACGGAGAGGTCCGTGGGTGGAAGGACCGTGCACCCACCTTCCCTTGAAAAAGAAGGGAAGGACTCAGGTCCCCACACCTAACCAGCCAGTGCCTCCCCAAGGGCTTCCCGTTACACTGGTCCACAATCCCGCTCATATGCGGCAGTGGTGCGAGGTCAAAACCACGACCAGCCCGCAGATGGGTTTCTCCACGGGCCAGAGATCCAGGGGTCGTGAAACAACCAGCTGACCCTCAATTTGGGAAACTGGTTGAAAGTTGCATCGGGTCATCAAAATGGTGCATCATTTGAAAATGTGACACCAAAGCCTGAGAAAGCTGAGCCCCGGATGATTTCAAGGATGGTGGAAATCCTGTCGGGGATGATTAAACCAGCTTCCCCAACAGAGCATACAGCAGAAATGATTGCTGGAAATGCTAAAAATTGGGGTTATAACACCTACCTCATCCTCACGGAGCACTATGAGACCGCTCTTGATGACCTTCTGGAGGAACTTCCAGCAATCCTCACCTCAGACTGGAAGAAGGCCTTTGAGGTGTCTGTTCGGTGGGCAAAAAGGAACCTGCCACGCATCTCAAAGGAGGCTCTGGAGCATGCGGAGGCCATGATCACAGCTATGGAGGGATCCGAGGATCCAGGACAGGGTCAGGGTCAGGATCAGGCTCCGGCTCCGGCTCCGGCTCCAGTGCCGCAGCAGACTGCCGTGTCTGTTCAGACTGGGGATCTACAACGTCCGGCAGTCACAACCTCGGTGTCTACGGACACGAGGGATTTAGTAGTGGTGGAGGAGGAAAGCCCAAGTCCTGTAGTCCCTCCTCAGAGACAGAGGAGGAGGAGACGCAGGAGTCCTATCATTGAGGAGGACAGTGAGCTTCTTGACATTCAGGACCAACAGTCCGAAATGGTGGAGGTATCCACAGAAATGGATCCTCCAGTCCATCACTCCACACGCTCAGACCTTGAAGCTCTTTTTGATGAGTTACAGGCCGAGGAAGAGCAGCTCGAAAGAGAGGCTGAAGCGGCTCTTCAGGCCTCAGGGCCAGTTGTGGCTCAAGTCCATCAGGAAGAGTCCCTGATTGATGAGGACAAGCTCTTTGAGGAGTCTTTTGACCACTTCACCAGTCCAGAGCCACCAAGATTCAGGGTACACAGACACCCTAATACCCAAAGGAAGCTAACGGAGTGGGACTTGGTGGTCAAAAAGAAATATCTCATCATTGGAGATTCAAATCTTTGCAGTCTACGGACTTTTTAACAAAAACCTGCAGGTGGACAGTTTCCCAGGGGCTCATTTTCGACATGGGCAGGCCCTAATGGAGAAGACGGTGCCACCTACAGACATAGCGGTAGAAAAGATTGTTTTGTCTTTCGGCATGAACAGCAGGGGAAACAAGTCTAAGGAGACCACAGTGAAGAATCTACAGGGGCTCTGAGGTCCACTAAACGGAAGTTCCCCTATTCAGAAATTTGGATTCCCTGATTAACTTTTCAAGCTCTCTTCCGCAAGAGGAACAGGAGAATCTGCGGACTCTGAATGAGTATATTGAAAAGAACATGCCTTTCATTCCCCCTCCTACCTGACGACAAGTTCCAGACGGAGGTGGGACGATGTTCACTGGACTGCTGAGACAGGCAGGGCCATGTTTGAGCACTGGATGGCGGTGTTAAACTTCCCTCCCCTGAATCTGGAACGAGAGGGGGAGAGGGATCACAGTCCTTTCAGGCTAAAGACGTAGTGGTTTTGGCAAAAACTTTCAACTTTCCAAGCCACAATTTGATCTTCTTAGCAAAGGATTGTCCTTCATTCCAACTCTCGATATTGGTAGGGATCTAAAAAGAATTTGGAATATGATATGCAAAATTATCACCGTAAAATCAAATTGGCTGCTTTCTTTAGAGATTCAAATAGGAGAAAGATTTTACCTTTTATGGGTACATCTACTTGGACACCGCCATTGGAATTATTACCGCCTGAGATTGTTGATTTGATTCATGAAGATACAGAAGTTGCAAAAAAATTATTTAAAGAGTTATTTAAGGAAAATTATCATAGTTCAATTCGGGAAAAATGTAATTTATCATTAGAGGAAGTTAAAGCGTTAAGAGATTTAAAACATGCAAAACATATAGTGATTAAGCCTGCTGACAAAGGGTCAGCAGTTGTCATTATGAGCAGAGAACAATATGTTTTTGAGGTTCAACGACAACTCAATGATCCTGTTTATTATGAAAAACTGGATAAGCCTATGTTTTGGGACACTATTCCTATAGTAAAAGATATTATTGAGACTTTAAAAAAGAAGAAATTTATTAATGCAAAACAGGGACAATTTTTGATTGGAAATTTTCAACCCAGAGAAAGGAGATTTTACATATTACCCAAAATTCACAAAAGCCCAGAGAAATGGACAATTCCTTTTGAAGTCCCTCCAGGTAGACCCATTGTGTCTGACTGTGGGAGTGAGACCTATGGGACAGCCGAATTTTTGGATTATTATTTGAATCCATTGTCCACTAAACATCCTTCCTATGTTAGGGACACATACCATTTTATTGATATTGTTCGAAATTTAAGTATTACTTCAGAATTTCACTTTTTCTATGGATGGATGGATAATTTATATACAAATATTCCTATTCAGGCGGGAATTAATTGTGTAAAAGAGATCTTTAAAAGTTTCCAGATCCTGAAAGACCGGATGAAGAACTGTTAAAACTATTGGAAATCAATTTAACTCGTAATGATTTTATGTTTGATGATAAATATTATTTACAAATTAAAGGGACAGCCATGGGCAAGAAGTTTGCCCCCAGATATGCCAACATTTTCATGGCTAATTGGGAACAGGAAGTCTTCCTTAAATGCCCGAAAAAACCAGATTATTATTTACGATATCTTGATGATATTTGGGGAATTTGGACGGGTCTGAACAAGAATTCCAAGAATTTGTAAACATTCTAAATTCCCATGATCCATCTATTAAACTAAAAACAGAAGTTGACAAACAATCCATTGATTTCCTAGACACTACGGTGTTCAAAGGACCAGATTTCAACAATACTTGTAAATTAGATATTAAAGTACATTTTAAAGTCACAGACACACATGCTTTGTTACATAAGAAAAGTTTTCACCCAAAACATACCTTTCGGGTATTGTGAAGTCGCAACTTCTCCGGTTTAGACGGATCTGTACAAGAAGAGATTCCTTTACTGAAGCAATCCGGATTTTATTTAGAGCCCTTAGGAAAAGAGGCTATTCTAGGAGTTTTTGAGACATTGTTTAAAGAATTTTCAAGAGAAAAGGTTCGGCAGAAGGAGGATTTGATCCCCTTATTACCAAGTTTTCCTCAATTTCTAAAAAATTGAATGGAAAACTCAAGACCAATTTTGAGGAAATTGTAGTTCATGGAGAAGTACTCCCTAACTCTAAAATAATTTCAGCATATAAGAGAAACAAAAATCTGGGAGATTTTCTAGTACGAGCCAAACTCCCATCATTGACTTCAGACAAACCACAGATGCTGGAGTCACAATTTGTTAAGTTAAAATTTGTAAGGAATGTTAGAAATGGAACGTTGATTAATATTTCTCAAATTTTTTTGTACAAGGTCTAAAAATTGTATTTATCTCATTTATTGTTCTAAGTGTAAAATTAAATATGTTGGAGAAACCAAAAATACTTTATCTACTAGAATGGCACAGCATAGATATAATGTTAGAAATAAGAAAGAAGTACATACACCTTTGGTTAAACATTTTTGAAACATGATTTGGAATCTATGAGAATGGCGGGATTACAGAAGGATTTGAGTTGACTTGATTTGGAACGGAAAAAGAAAGAGAGATATTGGATATTTTTGTTGGGGACAAGGAAACCGTTTGGGTTGAATGTAAAATTGGGATGAATTTTTATGACAATTATCAGGATTCATTCCAACCCCATTCATTTATATTTATCACCCATTCTTGCCTAACCTTAACCCCCCAACCTGAATTTAAATACCTAACCCTAACCAGTTTTTGTTAAAGCCCTAACCCTAACCATCTATTTCTTTTAGCCCTAATCTTAACCAGAATTTAATTTTGGCCCTAACCCTAACCATATGTGTTATGGCCCTAACCTTAACCAGATTCTTATTTTAGCCCTAACCCTAACCAGATCCTTATTGTAGCCCTAACCCTAACCACATGTTATTTTTCTATCCCTAACCTTAACCTATTAATTATTTATTTTAGCCCTAACCCTAACCAGATCCTTATTTTAGCCCTAACCCTAACCACATTGTATTCTTCTAACCCTAACCTTAACCTATTATTTATTTTAGTCCAAACCCTAATTCATAATCCTAACCTTAACCACTTTAATTAATTATTTTAGCCCCAACCCTAATTAATAACCCTAACCCTAACCACTTTAATTATTTATTTTAGCCCAAACCCCTATTGAGTAATCCTAACCCTAACCAATTATTTATGTTAATTTTATCTAAGTTCAATTCTATGTTCATTGTTTTAAAAGATAAAAAACAGAAAAAACATATAAAAACTTAAAAATTAGAAAAAAAAAAAAAAATATAATAATGAAAAACAATAAATGAATAATGAAAACAATTAAAAAGCAATTGATTTTAGGTTAAAAACAATATTTTTTGATTTAATCAGTATAAATATTATGATTTTATGTTTAAAAAGGTATTTTTAAGTTAATAAATACATTAATAGGTGAAGTGCACCTTTAAAAATGCTTTTTTATGTTAAAAAATGCATTAATAGCTGAAATACACCTTTAAAACCTTTTATTTTAAGTTAAAACCTTCTAAAACTAAAGTTCATTGAAAAAGACGAATGTTAAAAAAAACCGATCACAAGTATAAATAGGAGCGCATAGGAGAGCTCAGTCATTTCTGCTCAGACAGGCGAAGAGGAAACATCTCTCCAGGCTGCGGCAGGATTTTTTTTTTTCAAGTGTGCCTACCTGAAGAAGATCCATCAGGATCGAAACGTTGTCGGCACTATTTATTTGATTTATTGATTATTATTTATTGATCGGTTTAATTAAAAACAGTTTTTCCTATTTTTAGGAAACTCTTTTGGTTTTAATTCATTTTTTCTTTTGATCTTGATTTAAAACCTATTTCTTCCCTTTTGGGAAGACACTTTTAGTTCATTTTTTCTAAAAAAAAAAAAAACAACAAAAAATCAAAAAATAAACAAAAATAACAAAAAAATATATATATACAACATGTACGATGATGTGGTGGAGGGTGGTACGCCACGGGCGGAGAGCCCAGCGTGACGCGCCAACTCCAACCCCAGAGGATTGGTGGTACGGAGAGGTCCGTGGGTGGAAGGACCGTGCACCCACCTTCCCTTCAAAAGAAGGGAAGGACTCAGGTCCCCACACCTAACCCTAACCCTAACCCTAACCCTAATTTTAAATAGTAATTTTGATTGGAATTTACCTTTAAACCCTCATTTTATATTTTATATTTTGTATTTTAAGTTTAAATAGTAATTTTAGTTGTAATTTACCTTTAATTTTCACTTAAACACATTAAAACCTATTGGGATTCGGTAAACACAGGGTTAACGAAAAAGACGATTGAAAAAAATAAAAAGACGATTGAGAAAACTAAAAGACGATCGAAAAACTAAAACATTTAGACGCTTGTAACTTAGGAAGGGAGGGTATATAAGGGAGGGACTTGAAAATTTGATCATTCTTGCTTTGACTCTCGAAGGGGAAACATCTCTGGCAGTCATTCAGCAGCTCTCTTTTATTTTAACACGTGCCCAGCCTGAGGAAGACCGATTGACGGTCGAAACGTCGCGTTAGGCACGTGATTTTGTATTTGGCCATTTGATTTATTGTTTTTTTTTTTTTTTTTTTTTTTTTTTTTGATATTTTGATTTTTGATAAATAAAAGTTTTTGATTTATTGTATAAACAGTTTTTTCTTTCCTCTTTTGGAAAGTATTTTTAGTTTATTGTTATTTTGGATATAAAAACATTTAAAAGTACAAAAAAAAGACAAAAAGAAAAAAGACAAAAAACATAAAATAATTAAAAATAAAGAAGATTTGATTTAGTTTATTGAAATAATTTGAGTTTTGACTTGAAAACAATTTAGTTTGTGATAGTTTTTCCTTTCTCCTTTTGAGAAAGTGTTTTGAGTTAATTAAAAAAGACAAATAAAGACAGAAGACAGATTTGATTTACAGTTTTCTTTTAATAATTTCATTTAAAATATATACAACAAAAACCTACGACACAACATAAACAAAACAAACAACCATGATGGACGGGGCTGGGCTGCGCCAACGCTTCCGTCAACAGCAGAGGGTCCAGTTTAGTGTGGGACCCTCGGGGTCGAAGGACCGTGCACTTCCTGTCTCCTACGGGAGATGGGTTCAGCTTCCTCTCCTAACCCTAACCCTAATAACCCCAAGGACTCAGGTCCCCAACGCTTCCGTTAACCAACAGCAGAGGTCCAGTTTAATGTGGGACCCTTTAATTATTTATTTTAAAGAGAAAAAAACCCACACCTAACCCTAACTCCATATATGATTTTGAAAAGGATCCGTGCACTTCCTGTCTCCTAACTACTTTCGGAGATGGGTTCAGCTTCCTCTCCCTAACCCTAACCCTAACCGTTTTTTGAATAACTCCCGAACCGTACATCCTAGACACTTGGAAACCACGTTCCTAACCATTAACCAACGGTACCACCCACGACTCTCTTACCTTTGTATCCTAACAAACTTAACCATATCTCCCTAATTTTATCCTAGACCTAATTATTTATCCTAACCTTAACCATTTCCCTAATCTTAATCCTAACCTTAACCATTTGCCCTAACCCTAACCACTCCCCTATTTCTAATCTTAACCCTACTTTATTTAATTTAATGTTTGAATATTAAAAAAAATTTTTAAAAACCTTAAAAACATTAAAAAACTTTTTAAAAAACATTAAAAAAAAAAAACATTAAAAACATTAAAAACCTTTAAAAAACATTAAAAAAAACATTTTATAGGTTGAGATTATAGGGGTTTGAGGGTTAATTTATTAAGGGTTAAGTCTAATTTAGTTTTTTTTTTTTTTTTTTTTATTTTTTATTTTTTTATTTTTATTTTTTATTATTCAAGGGCTAAAAGTATTAATAAACAATTAAAATCATTAATAAATAATTAAATTTTCATTTAAAATATATTCATTTATAAGGGAAGGTTAAAACAATGATTTTCTATTGCAATGGGCAAAGGCAGGCTGGGGAACAAGTCTGGGCATGTTTTTGATTGACAGGGGTGGGACATAGCGGAAGTTTATAAGGGGAGGGCTGAGAGGAGAGCTCATTTCTACTCTGAGCTTCGGAGAGAGAGCATCACATTGAGCAGCAGCAATAGTAATTGATTGTTTTTTTTTTTTTGTGTGCCACAGGCCTGAAGAAGACCCGATTGGGGTGAAGCGTTGCCCTTAGGCACACAACCAGTTTAATTTAAAAACACATTTAAAAACACTTATTTTTTTTCCAATTTTTTTTCTTTTTTTCAGTTAACAAGTTTATTTAAACACTAAAAAAACACAGTACACTTTTGGTTTTTGTTTTATTTTTTTATTTTTTTTAATTTTTTACATTTTCAACAACAAATACATATAAATTCATTTCTTTCTAATAAATAGTACAGTAAACAAATTATTACTTATATAACAAAGGCGACACCAGATAACAGAACACAAAATAGAGTGAGGAGGAAGTACAGAGGAGAGAAACAGAGAGAGAGGAAGAGGAGGAATAGAGAAGGGGGGTCCAAACCACTCCTAAGGCTCTGAAACGTGCTCCTAAACACTTTCTGGGGGAACATTTTTGGCATCTCACACTTAGGCCCTGTACACTCAACAACCCTAAACACCATATTCAGTTTGACAAAAAGTACCACAAAAAGGGGGGTCCAAACCACTCCTAAGGCTCTGAAACGTGCTCCTAAACACTTTCTGGGGGAACATTTTTGGCATCTCACACTTTGGAAAATTTTCACTCTCCCAAATCACTTATATGGGGGAACTTCAAATGCTCATAACTCTGGAACCCGAAGTCCTAGAGACTTAAGGGTGGTACCGTTGGACTCGGGGTACACACAAATGGGGGGGTAGGACAAGGTCTCATGTCTCTATCTTGCTCCCTGAGGATCGGTGAAAAGTGTCACATCCTCAAAATGTCATAAAAATGGTCACAGTATAGTAAGGTGTCAAAATCGGCCAAAAAAACTCTTTCTTTTTTGGGCTTCAAAATGTCATAAAAATGGTCATAGTATAGTAAGGTGTCAAAATCGGCCAAAAAAAGTCACTTTTTTTCTTGGCCTCAAAATGTCATAAAAATGGTCATAGTATA